>CAJHNH020001227.1:0-22500 GCA_905116865.2 Candidula unifasciata | reverse complement strand
GACGCCTATGATCGTTTTGTGGGTTTTCTTTGGTTCTGTCTGATTGTTTATGATTCTTGTCCTCATTGCTTTAGATTAAACCAGCAGACTGACAAGTATTTTTTTTTTAAATCTAAGCGAAAGTGCACATGGGATCAGTGTTGCCACTTTAGATGTTTTACATCCAGATTTAGATGTTTTCCCTTGCATTTAGATGGCGTTTTTGACGTTTACATGGTAGATGTTTTCTAGATGTTTTTAATTGATCAAAAATAACCTAAGAAACAGGATGATTTTAAAGGCTATCTTGACAATACAATTCGGCCTAATAAGAGTAGGAAAAGGCTGTTCCACTTATCAGCTCCCTGATTATGTATTAAAAGAAATTGGAAAAGCTAACGCATACCCGAGTCATTTTGGATCTGAAGCTTCAACATCATCATCCAAGCTAAGTTTATCCTGTGATTTTGTGAGGCAGACTTCAGTAAAGATGAGGACATGATTCTTTAGGGAAAGTCATATCATTGCTATGAAATTTGTGACTCTTTCCATTGGGATGTTTTTTAATAGATGTTTTCCACGCAAATGTTAGATGTTTAAAGATATTTTTTTCTTCTTCTTCTTCTTTATCTTCTTCTTCTTCTTCTTCTTCTTCTTCTTCTTCTTCTTCTTCTTCTTCTTCTTCTTCTTCTTTTTCTTCTTCTTCTTCTTCTTCTTCTTCTTCTTCTTCTTCTTCTTCTTCTTCTTCTTCTTCTTCTTCTTCTTCTTCTTCTCTTCTTCTTCTTCTTCTTCTTCTTCTTCTTCTTCTTCTTCTTCTTCTTCTTTTTCTTCTTCTTCTTCTTCTTCTTCTTTTTCTGATTTTGTTTTGCATCAACATCAAACCATCCTCAGCATCATCATCATCATCATCATCACCACGACCTCATTCTGCTTCTTTTTCTTTTTCGTCTTCCTATTCTTTCTTCTTCTTCTTTTTTCTGCTTCTTATTAGTTCTCTTCATGTTGTTCTCCAGTGGAGAACACCACCCAATCCACGCCTGCATTCCTTTGTTCTTGACATTATCCTCAGACAACCTGCATGGCCTCCCAAAATCCTGATCCGTATTTTAATTATGTTGCTCGATCTCCTAGAATAACTGTTGTCTGTTGGACTCCAGATAACATGTTTCTTTTAGTTACACTATGAAAAGGTCTATTCAATGTGTGTATATACCTTTGTTTAACACCTTTCATTCTTGTTAATGTGTTCCTTTTTTTCTCTCTATAAGCTCAGCACTAGTTATTTTGGCATAACCCATTAGCTCGTATAGCCTGCGCAAGCATTAGTAAGTAAAGTAAAGTAAAGTTCCCTTTTCACGCCTTTCGGCGCATCGGAGCATTAGTGAATGAAAATTTGTAGTCTATTAGTAATGATTTCAGATACTCTCTTTGTGTCTATTCTATAAATCATTACTGATTTGACTTTCGAGTGCTATTAATTTGTTTTATACTTAGTACTTCCACAAAATTCTGAATTTTAAGAACTATCATTTAGCTAAATAACAGATTCAAGCACACAGGGTATAATGTTGTGTTTAGTTTCTATAATAAGAGGTGGGACTTACCCCCCCCCCCCCTCTCCACCACCACCCTCACCTAAGCGTGTGTAATATATATTAATATCTGAAAATCGCTACATAAAAATTCTGCAAATATTCAATGTTTGTAGACTCATGTGACTTCATCTATATTTCTCTTTCTTGTCTCCCCTTTATCTCTCGGATATATCTGATGCTGTCCGACAGCGCAGATACTAAACTTTGCTAATGAAAACCGCATTTTTTAGGGACAGCTAGTTGGTCTTGCATGGGAATACATTTGTCCCTGGTAGTCAGTTGTCAGTTGGAGGCGACAGCATCTAATCCCAGTTTGTGGACTATAAATTGCCATTGTAGTGCTAGCTATTCTATTCAATGTCTAACATCTTTGCCAGGTCCATTCAAATAAGTTTACACAGGAGCCCAAATGTTGAAACATGGAAATAGTCACTGGTTGTTAAGTCAGTATGGCCTGCGTTTCGGGAAAGGGCACCCACATCTCACGAACACAACTGTCTTTTGTTAGACTGTGTTTTGCATTAAACTTGTTGTGTGTGCTCTGTGGGTGATTGGTTTAGTGTTTTTTTTTAAAGGACAGATTGTCTGTACAGCGAGCCACATACCATCAGGGTAGATCAGAGGTCTGTGTCAAGCATCGAAAGATAACTGACAGAAGATCCGCGGGCCACTCGCTAGGCCTCACTCGGCATCAACATAGAAAGATAACTGGCAGGAAATCCGCGGGCCACTCACTAGGCCTCACTCAGCATCAGCATAGAAAGATCATTGGCAGGAAATCCGCGGGCCACTCGCTAGGCCTCAGCGGGCAAGTATTTTTGCCCTGCTCTATGCTATTTGTCGGCTATTTGCGAACGCTTCGTAATGCCGGGTTGCCGGTTTCGATCCCAACTGCGGGACATGCGCCTTGCGTTGGTTTCGACTGTGGTATCATGTGGCCGACCGTGCAGTAAGCAATGGCAAACTACTGGACGTACATTTGCCTAAAGAAAGAGCACAACAGCCAGGGGCTGCTGGGGTTGGTTCTGCAGCGTCCTGTAAAGGATACGCAACTAACCTACGTTATTTTCTATTTCTCTGTGTTCTGATTAATAGCTGTAAGTTAATTGTGTTGCTCAGATAAAATTGTTGATGGTAGAGGCTGAAGGTACTGGACTGGATTCCACCAGCAATATTGAAAAGATTGGGCAGGATAGAAGGCAGGGTAGGAATGGACAACGAGCCCTATGTGACGTATAAACAGTACAACATAGCCATGATCATGGGGGGAGGGGCGATAGGCTGTTGTGGTTTTACTAGGCGCATTTACATTCAGCAGTAATAAAATTGCCTTGAGTTCCATTTTAGAGGCAGCGAGAGAGAGAGAGAGAGAGAGAGAGAGAGAGAGAGAGAGAGAGAGAGAGAGAGAGAGAGAGAGAAAAGATAGAGAGAGTGAGAGAGAGGGGGGGGGGCTATAGAGAGAGGGAGACCTATAGAGAGAGGGAGAGAAAGAGAAGGTCCCTAATATGCATGTCATGCTAGGGAGACTAATTAAGGGTGTGCTGAAATCGGTTGTGTCTGGCTGAAAAGCCCAGATATGGCAGCCTAGCTGTAAACCACAACATAACATGCCTACCGACGTTTTAACGACCAACGCAGAAGAAGATCGCATTATTCCATTGATGATTAGATTATTTTAGTCAGACCATGTTTTCTGACTTCTTGAATAAAATGTCAAAATTTCTCTAGAATAATTCAACCCTATTCAAGAATGCCAATATAATTTGTTTATATCTTCTTATAGAGCACGGGAGAACAATAAACGGGAGCTTCAAGAACCATGAATCCAGCCAGCAGGCGTTTACATAGAAGATAAAAGAGAAAAAAAAAAAAGAATTAGAGTTATGAAAAGCAACTGGTCGAGACGATATTCCTTGATAATCTGTTAGAGCAATTACAAACATCCCAGCAAATCCTGAGCAGAAATGATTTCATAGAGTATAGGAGATTGAAGAAATGCCAACATACGGGACAAAAGTATATCTGGTCAAAGGACCAAATTAATTAGGCTTGCATGATAATAGTTAGAGCTCACAATTATCGACATTTTTTTGGTCTCTGGTAGTATAAAACACAAATCTGTTTGCAAACGGATCAAACCATAATGGGTCTCCAAACAGGCTTATCATTTTCATAATTAAATTAAGTACGATCACCGAAGATAAGATCTGCTGTGATGAGATGAAGAGATTACTGAAGACAATGTATTCCAACCAATGAACAGGGCACTACAACAGAAATAACCAACAACACACACTCAACAACAACAACAACAAAAAAACAGTTACGAATACCAACATTAGAGAGAAAGTCAGAATAAGACCATATGTGGATTATATTGACAGACAAAGAATGAAATGGTTCGGTCATCTACTAAGAATGCAGCCAGACCAAACTGCACATGGTTCTTTTTACAGCAGAATATCTGGGAGAAAGGTGAGAGGAAGACCAAGAAAGATATGGATAAATGTTGTAGCTGAAACTTGCAAAATAGATGAATAAATCCATCACCAAAGCCAACCTAGAAACACAAGACAAATTCAGAAAAAAAAACGACACTGGGCTTCAATCTGGTATCAGTCAGACGACAAAAGAAAAAGAAAGAAAAACGTATTCCTACGTCACGATTATTCTATTATTCTAGCTTAACGACCGATTATGTTAAAAAAAGTAAAGTAAATAACGCTTTTCCACACCTTTAGGCGTATAGGGCATATAGGGCTAGACCTATATTTTTTAGACCAATCGGCACAAGATAGGTGATGTGGTCAGCATCACGCCGGTCGCCTTTTCTTCCCGGGCTGTACCCGGTACCAAATCAAGGCTGGGTCGACTTAGGAGCCCCGGTTATGTTGGCTAAGTATTATTTACAGGTCGTTGCAGAACAAATCCCAGCATGCTTTGGTTTTGTGTTTTACTAGGCAATTTAACGTTTAGTAGTTTGCCGTTGCTCTCAAACGGTCGGCTCTCAGTAAAATTGTCGAAAATCAACCTAAAGCGGTCTGTTACCAAATCGTCTGCAGCTGAAATCGAACAAGGTATTGAGGAATTGCGAAGGGCACTTGCAACCCCCAAATCACAGACGTCGACTAACAATTGATAAGGGAAGAATATTCTAAATCTATATAAATCAACGGAAATATTTTTTTTAAAATTTATGTTCCTAACTCAAGAATGCGTCACTCATCTCGCAAAATCATCAGACTCACATATTCGAGGAAACATGGCATAAAAAGTCAAAGGAGTGGAACATACATTCAACTACTTCAAAAGCAGGCAAATCAAAGTATTCTTTTTTAGCTTCATACCCATCAAATGCACCCGACAGATGCTATCTTCACATCCTTATTGTCTATTCAGAATAACAAACCGTCCCTTGTAGCCCCTTTACAGCAACCTCCCTTACACACCATCTGATAAACAGGGACACATTCAGGGCTTTATGGCCAAGTTGAGCATGGAAACCACGCACTATAGGGCGGTTTCTGACAAAAACACCAACCAGACGAATATTTGTTTGGCGACATTCTGGTGGCCACTGTGCAAAAACCGCGGTCAGATAAGAATTTTACAGCCGTTCTCCTCTTTATACTGCAATACTTTCTAAGCATTTAGAGAAAAATTCGCTGAGTTATTAAACAGTAGTTTGTAGTATTATTTATTTGGCTCATAACAGTTTCGATTGCCTGGCTAATAAACATGTCGGGTGTAGTGTACACAGGGTAATAGACAACGATATTCAAGACATGTTTTATTGGGGCGGCCGTACGTTGGTGATTTTTAATCACGTAACTATAAGGCGGCGCCGTCTAAAATAAATAGAGAAATGGGGGGGGGGGGGGGGAGGGATTCACTTTATTCAGCTTCCTTTTAATTTAAATGTATTATAGTCATGATAATGAAAATATTCCACAGGATAGCACGGTCTGACATATAAACAGGTCGCGACAGAATGCTGTTGACTTGGGATATGTGGGGCATGAAAGGTGTTCAAAACCCCAGATATGGTAACCCTTGTCCAGTAACCCAGGACATCTTATTCTCTACTCGAATGCCTGTGAAATTTTAAAATCAACAGTTCAGACCAATAAACAAACCAAATCTAAATGAAGCAAAGGCGGACACCGAACTCCACCCATTATATTGCTACTCATTAAAACACGGCGCCAACGTGTTTTTGGTATGAATTAAGCAAGTATATCATTGTTGATTGTTAATGATACCTTTAAGCTATTGGAATAGCTTGGGAAATAGATTGACTGGTGTAGATAGACACTCACAGAAGTAGAGAATGACACAAAAATTAGGAAGACTCTTTAGACAGTGTAAACACCGGGAGATACAGTAACAACATCAGGATTTGAACCTCTGTGATTTCTCTTTGACGATATCACATTACCTTTTTTATTGTCATCTCCAGACTATAGTGTTATATTGTGCAATAGACAGACATGCGAATCACATCCTATGGCGATGGCGAGTGTGACTAGCAAAACCTGCTCGTATTAACAAAAGTATTTCTCAAACTATTATTGCAACTGCATGGATTGAATGCGCTTTTTCTCAGTCTCTCGGCTCTCAACCTCACTGTAATCATTTTTTCTTTTCCCCGTGTAGGATCCGGGGCCTCGCTATGGGAAAAACAAGAAAAGACCCACTGCTTCTCCAGCAAGCATGTCGTAGGAGTCAACTAAGTGGGGAGTTTCTTCAAGGCAAGGAACAACTAACTGAAAATAAATATGCTAGTGAAGTAGATGTACACGAAAAACTCAGGCCCTGGCACAAAGCCAAAGTTCAATTGGACGAACAGCCAAGACTTTCCACCAGAGCTTACAGCCAGTGAACAAATAATAATTTTAAGAAGAAGCAGAGGAAGAAGAAGAAGAAGATTTTCTCCGTCATCGTTATTACCTCCTTGCCCCCTCCCCCCGGCCATGATTTTTTCCCTCCATGCAACACGATATTTGTATATGAGGACAATTCCTCTCTAAGGGAATACTTGTGTCCAGGTTTACAAACGACCACAAAACCCATCTCGGGTTCACTTATCCTTGATGCAAATGACACAAATTCGAATTAACACTCTAGAAGCACATTGCTGAAATATGAAATAAATTTAATACTTGATAACTCTTAATTTTAATTCGAAACAGCATAAAAAACGTAGGCGTGAAAAAACCAGCTATGCAGAATTCAAAACAAAAAATGATACAAACTATAAAGGAAGAAAGAAAGAGAGAGAGAGGGGGAGAGAGAGAGAGAGAGAGAGAGAGAGAGAGAGAGAGAGAGAGAGAGAGAGAGAGAGAGAGAGAGAGAGAGAGAAAGAAAAAAATCAGTTAAGAAATTCAATAAAATGAGATCTCATTTTTGTAATTTTCGCAGGTGTTTTGTCTGTCCACCCCATGTGCTTCTCCTAAAAAATGAAGATTTCTTAACGACACCCCTAAAAATATTGTAATCGTTTAGAACGGCTTGAAAATTTCCTCACGTAAAGCTGGCCAACATAAGAAAACTCGGCCAAAATTCTACAACGGTTCTTATAACCAGAATTGGGAAGACATAAAATGTAAAAAAAAAAAAAAAAAACGTATAAAATTATACGAGATATTCGTGCGCGTTTCAATGGAATTTGTTGAACCAATGTGATTGAATAATTTTTTTTAATGCTTTCATCGGATTGAGAGTATTCGTAGTGAAGCGGCTAGACTTTCCCAAGCGGGTTCGATGGTACATGGGTTTAAATCCGCGTCAAGCCATATTTAGTCTTTAAATGACCTCAACTCCTAGTTGGACCCAGCCTTAAATTGGAACCAGGCAATTTCCTGGGAAGTAAAGACGGCTGGCAGGATGTTGTCCATATGACCTACCACGCGCTGAAAGGTCTCCAACTTATTAGTCTAACATTACACACACACACACACAAACACACACACACACACACACACACACACACACACACACACATATATATATATATATCGTATCTTAAATTCACTAAAATCGTTTTTTCCTTTCCTCGTGTGGGTTCTATGAGCCCCATTGTGATGGAAAACAAGAACAGACCCACTGCCTTCCTAAAAAGCATGTCGTAAGAATCGACTAATTAAGAGTCTCCTTCCAAGTGGGAGAGCATCTGTGCCTGAAAGGCAAGTCTAAATACAAATAAGTCAGATCTGTTAAGTGGATGTGCACGCAACACTTATGTGATGAAACAGACTACAATACAGAAATGGACGAGCAACCAGACCTTTTCTGCCAGAGTTTATAGTCGATGAACACGAAGAAGAAAAAGAAGAAGAAGAAGAGGAAAAAGATGATGAAAAAGAAAAACAAATAATAATAATAATAATATAATATAATTAATAATAATAATTTTAAGAGTATAAGTTTAAAAAAAACAGATGAAGAAGAAGAAGAAGAAGAAGAAGAAGAAGAAGAAGAAGAAGAAGAAGAAGAAGAAGAAGAAGAAGAAGAAGAAGAAGAAAAAGAGGAAAAAGATGATAAAGAAGAAAAACAAATAATAATAATGTAATTAATAATAATACTAATAATAGAAAAAAAAAATATGAAAAAGAAGAAGAAGAAGTAGAAAAGAAAAAAGAAAATGTTTCTTTATTTTACAAAATTTTCTTAGGAGCCAGTGTCGCGTGTATGGCGACAGAGTTGAACAACGCGTTTGAAATGAGAGTGCTCAAATGTTATGCATTCGCAATTCTAGTAAACGGTTCAGGATTCGGACCACCAATAAGCAACCTAAGGCAGAACTGAGACCAAGGGGATAGGGATATATCAGGGACCGGATTTACACTTGAAGAGGCCCCAAACTATATAAAGCACCGAAGCCTCTACTGTTCAAAAGTGCAAACATGTAGTGTTGATTGAGTGTATAAATTCATGAGTGCATGTACGCATACACTTAGTTGTGTGCATCCATTTATTCCGGGGTTCATACTCATAACCATCTCATTCCGCATCATGCATACAACATAAACATGACCAGTGGGGCTCACAACAGGATATGACTGACAGCAAATAGGGAAAACAAGTGGATCGATACTAAGAGGACTAGAACAGTTAACCGCCAACTTCACCCCATCAGTGGGTTGAGAGCAAAGGTTGTTGACGTGATACGTATAATCCAGGCCAAAGGCCACGCTAGAATATAGCAAGACGGCAACAACGAAGAAAGACTGAATGGCTTCCCGCCCTCTTTCCCCTCACACTTACCTACCTCTTCCACTATGAGTTCAATCCCCCACCCCATTCCCACAGAGAGCACTTGAGTTCGGTACCCAACATGCCATATCAATTCTCATTGCCGAACATTTGGATCTGAAAGCGTGAGCTGTGTGTTCCGTGTATATGGTATTTTCGCATACCGGAGCCTAGCTGGCAATCCAAACCGACACAACTGGATCACACACTAACAAATGACGAATAAAACCACTTTAAGGCTCAACATAATATTTCACACACATATCCACGACATGACTAACCCGTTCTTATTGCAGGAAGACAACTATAAGACCACTATGGTCAAACACGGAATATTTTCACATTTCGGAAGTATCCAAAACCAAAAGCTGTTTTCAGTACTTTTTTTTGGGACAAAGTAGAAGACTCAACATGTT
Organism: Candidula unifasciata; assembly: GCA_905116865.2. Taxonomy (NCBI): domain Eukaryota; kingdom Metazoa; phylum Mollusca; class Gastropoda; order Stylommatophora; family Geomitridae; genus Candidula; species Candidula unifasciata. The sequence continues at coordinate 13,256 of CAJHNH020001227.1, read as the reverse complement.
AAAACTATAAATGGTGGTCAAAGGACCTTATGTAGAGAAGCTCGCTCTCCTACTAAATACGCCTGGCCAAATCAGAGGGAGCTGACACCAAGAAGGAAACACCTGGAAGGAGAAGGACATAAGTACACAGCTAACAACAGGGTAGAGAACAAGTGGTCTTACTCTAAGGAAGGAAGCATCAAGCCCAGATACGGCGTAAATACTAAAACTTTAGCCACGAAAGTGACGCAAAAATACCAGACCACAAATATAGGCGGAGACTGTTAGCAGCTTTGGCTAGCTAGTAGCAGTCTAAAAGTCGAACTTTTAATTTGTTTCTTAAAATAAATCGGAATCGGAATACTATTTAATTAAAATTGGACCATCTATAATCTCAGAAAACTTTAAAACATATACGTCTTTTAAATACATGGACGAAAGAAATAAATTGTGGTTAAATTTGTTTAAAAAAAAAACAAACTAGAAATGTATCTGAAAATCACATACATTTTATTATCATCTCATTTTCTTATAACATGGCCGAAAAATTATGACTGTCTCCTTCTGATGTCTGTGATAAGTTGTCTTCGGGCTCCCTCCTCTTTCAAAACCTCTTCGTTGCTCTTTTTTGCTGACTTAGGTATTTTAAGCATTCTTCTGTAAAACCACATCTCTGAGGCATTAGAAATTGTTTAGCCTGCCTACCAATTGTAGAGGACTCACACACAAATATGTTAAAACTGGACTATACTATCATCTCATCATCATCATCATCATCATCATCATCATCATCATCATCATCATCATCATCATCATCATCAGGTGCCTTTTCGACTGGCGTGGGTGATCATGTTTCTCCATAATCCACGATCTCCTGCAGCATATTATATTAAACAATTAAATTATATATAAAATTATCTAAAAGGTTCTGTAAAAAATAAAGCTGCATTTGGGAAAAAATGAATTGAAATTCGTTGAGGCCCCTGGAGACTGTGAGGCCATAAGCTGCAGTTTATCTAGCTTATGCCTAAATCCAGCACTGGTGGATGTACAAAAGAACAGGTCACATTTTATCACCTATACGGCGATCAAGATGGCAATAATCCTAGTGGAGGTGTTTTTGAATTGTTTCTGTCGTCATTCATATGTGTTATTGATTGATTGATTGACTGATTGATTGACTGATTTATTCGTTCATTCATTCATTCATTCATTATCATGTTGTGCCATTAGTTGTAACATAGAGCTAGCAGTCTATTCCTCTATTCCTTTATATTCTGTGCAATGAGCTCAATATCATGGATGGAATTTAGTCCAGCATTGGCCATGCACTAAAAGTGGATAAAACCAGACTCCCTCATCATTATCAGTTCACCTAGCAATAGGTGTTTTTGTTATTTGAAGCACCACCCTGGCTTTTGCCAGGGGCCGCAATATAGACAGGCCATAAATATGGCCAATTGTCTGAACGCGGTTTCTGGGACCTCTCCACGGCGATCCTCACCCACATGGTGGCACTTTGTCTCATCGGGTGAAATCCCGGGGAAGACCAAGAGAGACCCTCCGTAGAACCATCATCAGGGAAGGCCCAACTTTAGGTCTAATGATCATCCAGGACCAAAAACAGATGGCACCGAACAGCCGGGCATGGATAGCTATTGCTTCTGCCCTAAGCACCGCCCTTGGCTCAAGAGGACAGACTAACTAACCAAGAACAGCAATATATGTAATTAAGTGTTCCGTTAAGGATGAGGCTGCGACAGTCCATCAAGCCGGTAGTGGATTTTAATATTCACAACAACTGCTCTAGAAAATGTTTATGAAACTATCAAACAAAACGACATTAAAAAGGGTACGGGAACCGGTCAGCCATCTCACACTCATAGTAATTAACACAGATTTATAAATACAAGCTTTTTTTTCTAGCATTAGATTACTGGCGACAGACTTAGACATAAACCAGAGTAAACAAGAGAAAAACTAAACCACCTGTGGAAAGATATGTTTGACTAAGGCAGGGGTCAAAATCAGAAATACTAAAATAAAGTAAAGGACCCTTTTCCACGCCTTTAGGCGTACTGGGCACATAGGGCTAGCCGCATACCACGGCGACTTAAGGGGTTATTAAAAAACCTATTAGAACAATACCCATTGTTAAATTAAATTGAGAGACAATGACTTCAATGGTTCTGCCACCTAGTGAGGTGAGAATGAATCTGACCGTGACGGCAGCGAGCAAATTTAAACACTAAAAGAATGAGTTAGACCTAGAAGAAACTTAGACTGAAAGAGTACCTGATAGCCTGACTTCACAACATCACATCATACCAAGCAACCGAGTGTGCTCTGGTCCTGCTAAATGTTATCTGTTAAACTGTGGCGTCTAGCTGCACAAAGTGTATACTCAAAGAACAAAGAGAAGATGTTCGTATGAAACCCAGATACGTGAAAAAGTTGAAGGCAATCAAGCAAAGAGTAAGCAAGGTAACAACCGGACGGATAATAACAAGAGATAGACGAACAGCAGTGTGAGAGATATTCAGTTAGAGTGAGAGACAGACAGTATTGGATATTTATTGCAGGCAACCGTCACTTTCAAGGTGCATTTTATCGAATGCAAGAATTAAGCATAAGCGGAACTGATTATTGAAATTTTTTTTTTCAACTGTTCTACCTACCCAGCATAGTCAGCGTGTTTTTGATATTTTCTCCAGGTTATGCTGGTGTGTTGAGAAATGAACAGGCAAATATGCTCCTTAGTGCTGCACCACTTGGTGGAATATTGATATATGAGAAGCCAGAGGCTGTTAGGATGTTTTAGGAGCAAGGGAACAGCCCGGAGGCACAAATAGATCATTTCGGTCTGTGGAAAAAAGATGCTGCGAGGAATTACCGGGAATCTGGCCGACACTCAGAACTGAACGAAAAGGCGAGACGGACATACATTTTTGGTATTATCGGAATTGGATCTGTGTGTTTACTGCTGAACATGGGAACGGAGCGCTTTTAGAACTCTCCTGAGTGCTGTGGCGTTGACTTTTGGTTTAACATTCAACACACTAGCTTTCATAAAATGAAGTACAATGCATTCGATAATTCATAAAGTTAATATTACCCAACTATATAATTCTAATATTTATACAGCTACCCAAACAAATTTACAATTTTGCCAAGATGATAGGTCCATGCCTACAATGTAACATCTAAAACGAACTGACAGGAAAACAATTACAATTTGCGTGACTTCTACAATTGTCTAACAGCTTGAGCACGTCCCACAGACCAGATACAACTTCCAGAAACAGAAATTGCGAGTTTAATTATGGATGACATTTCTGGATCAACCTTGAGGAGATTTCACCAACGAAGCCAACAGTATTGACATGTGGGATGAATGTCACAATCGAAGCTTTCATGCTCACTTGAGTACGGCGGCTTCGACACGGATAGAAAATTGGAGGTTGCAAGGAGTACGGTTGGAAAAGGTGGGGGGGGGGGGGGAAGGGGGGAAGGGGCGATCGAACATGAACCATTTATGCATTTTCTCGGAAAGGGGAAAGGGTGCTCAACAGTTCTACGTTTTGTTTAAGTGCAGGGCATTAATGATAAATCTAGTATAGTAATAGACCCTTTTCACACCTTCAAGCGCATGGGCATATAGGGCTAGATCTATAATTTATAGACCAATCGGTAATTGGTGGGACATGTGGTCAGCATCACGCCAGCCGCCTTTACTTTCCAGAACTTTACTTGGTATATACTAAAGGCTGGGCCGACATGGGTGCCAAGGCAATATTTGTTGCCTGCTGCTCCGTCTTTTTGACTTATCCATGGTTGGTTGGTTTAAGTGGCTATTGTTTCTACATGATGAGGTAGCCAACCTCAAGCCCACCCCTACCCTTAATCGCCTCTTAAGACATGTCTGGTAGGGTAAATTGTCACTATTCTTTGCTTTCCATGAGGGCCCTAGTGACACAAAAAGCAAGAGGAGCTTTCATAGCACAAGGAAATTTGTGGATGTAAAAATAAAATTAAAAAAGAATATAAAACTTAATATTTTTAATTCTTATGTCAAATCAGTACTTTTGTATGGGGCGAAAACATGGATAACAACCAAGGCAATTACTAATAAACTACATACATTCATTAACTGCCTGCTCAGAATAGAGGGATTAAATGGAATGATAGAATACCTAATGTAGAGCATGGGGAGATAACTAAGCAAGCTCTATTTTACCAAGAGGTGAGGAAAAGACGTTGGCGTTGGAATAGGACACACGTTGAGAAAACAGGAGAACAATATAACTAGAATTTCTTTGCATTGGAACCCACAGGTGCATAGGAATAAAGAAGGGCAGAAAAAAAAAAAACAACAACGCGAAAGCTGGAGAATGAAATTAGAAAGGTGGGAAGGAAATGGGGAGAGCTAAATGCAATGACGAAGGATAGAACGACTTGTCGTGAGTTGGCTAAGGGCGCATGCTTCATTAGGGGAAAGAAAGGCAGAAGCTGCTCCGTCAGGAGCCGAACCCACAACCATCGGGTCCATAGGCGAGCGTCTACCCGCTACATCACGGCGGCTCATTTTACATAAAATTGCACACAAAATTATTTTTCAAAAAAAAAAAAAAAAAACGAAAAAGAACTTCTGTACATGGCTGGGGGATAGAGGGATTCGTTTATGAAGTGTATAAAATGCAACTTAGCTGTCTGACAAAAAAAAAAAAAAAAAAATGAAAAATTTTTTTTTTTTACATTGAATGTAGTGTTTACCCTGTTCACTGTGCCTGCATCTGTGCAGAAATCGTGTACCACTTGAGCGCTTTTTTTTCAAGAGGTCCGAACAAATGAGAATAACCTGGCGACAAATCAGAACTATATGTTGGATGTTAGAGAATTGCCCACCTCTTCCGTGCTTAAGTTTCCTGCAACATCCGGAGGAGTATTATCGTGCAGCAACATCACACCGCGTGAAAGCTTGTCGGGACGATTATTCTGGATACATTTATACAGCTTGCCTGGTGTTTCCAGGTAGTGGGTAGAGCTGGTGTTGACACCAGGTTCTTCAAAGTCTGCCAAACAGAAGCCCTTTATGGTTAAACATAAATGCGCTCAGCACAACCTTACCATCGGAAACCTGTAGCGCATTTTTGTTGGCTTTTACTGATTCAAAAGACTTGTATGCTGTCCCTCTTTTTCTGCTCGGCTCCCATTTGGTGACACCGCGATTCATTGCCTGCCACTATGCGGAAGAGGTATGCACAATCTCTGCTCTGTAACGTAGCAAGTAGTTCAAACACCATCCAGGGCATTCCTTTTTGTGGTGTTTGGTCAATAAGTGTGGTAGCAATGTACACCTACCTTCTGATTTTACAATTTCTTACGAACAACTTTCTGAACTGTCCATGTAGGTACCTCGAATTCTTTCGCTAGTTAACGTTTGCTTCAACAACTGTTTACCTTTATTGTTGTATCAATTTTTGCAATGGAATTTTGTTCTCTCTGTTGCAAAAGTATGCGCTTGATCCGGACGTGAAAGATCTGGCGTAAACACATGTCCTTTCCGAAATTTTCGTGCCCAGTCTGTCACTGCTGTCTTAGACACACATTTGTTACCGTACGCTGCTTAATTTCTTCCATGAATTTCCACTGCTGGACATCCTCCATGTCTTTGAGCTTCATTGGATCAGCCTGACCATGTTCTTAGATGTGAGAATAAGAACCTGCATACTTTCGGACGATATATATATTTTTTATATGGTTACTATTTACCTGGCTCTCATGGCCTCATGAAACGGAGCATGGCTGCGATTGTCTGCCAAGGAAATGTAAGTATGCAAGGTCACGAGAAAGGCCCATTGAACCTCCACCCCTAATAAGATGTAAAAAAAAACCCAAAGGTGTGGTGAAGGGGGCCTTAATCCCACTTATGTTTACTTTTTGTCGGCGCCTCTGCCTCAAGTCTATTTCAAACCTTTGTCTGTATCGATTTTCATATGCACTATAATCAGTGCAATTACCTGCATCGCCGCCACTTTATTGTCTTTGCTGCAGAGAGACTGAAGCGAGAGCTTGAGGACAACAAGCAAATAATGAACAGAAAAATGTGTGTTACTGGAGACATAAAGAGTAGATAAAGGCTGGATTATACTCCGTGATTGAAAATAATTGGTATCATCTACGTAAAAATGTCTGAGGAACTGGAGTTAACAACGCAATGTGCACAGAATACTCAGTGTGAGAGAACTGTTGTGTGTTCTCAAAGTAGTACATATCTTTGTTTATGTTACTATAAAGTAGGAGGAGCAGTTGGCTGAGCTGTAAAGAACGCTAGGCTCTCAGGTCCAGGTTCGAATCTTTGGGAAGGTGGTGGATTTGTTTCTCTCGAGAGCCAACATAAAATTCTCACCTGCACAATCCGGGATCACTGTATTAAGCATATCCACTAGCAGCAGAAACAAACAGTTTTAATTCCCACCAAATGCTTCTACGTTTTTCTGTTCTACAGTTAAGAAAGAAGAAATCTGGACATACCAAAATGTTTAAAATCACATATCTGATATGTGTTGAAGTAAACAAAGGATCTCTACAATTAGATACCTGCAAAATTACCAACATGGAAAAGATCATACACTGATGTCTAAACTACAGATATGACAGCTTGGTGCAGCACAGAGAGCTGTACATTTTGCGTGGAGTGCCTTTTTATGTGTCCGCAGCGGCCTGTTAAAATTTCCATAAATATCAGCCAGTTTATGCACCAGCTGAAAGTGCCTAATGGTGGCGGACAGTTGGTGTTGATACGTCTAGTGACTGCCTTTTGCATTTTATTGCATGTTTTTGGAGTGTGCCGAACGAATAGTTGGTTTACTAATGTTAAAATGAGATAGTGAAGGGCATTTTATGTGATTGTTCACTAGCACAGAACGAAACAGTTATGGGGTGAGCTTGTACTAAGGTTGAACCCTCGGTTACTGAACGGTGAAATGACGTCAATTTTGGCGGGGCATATTTCATCAGAACATATAGTTCATCAAACATTTCGGCGACAGTGCGGTTAGAGCTACACATATGCAAGAGTTGAACGGAGTTGCATAAGGTTAAACCCAGAACTGACATAACATCACTCAGGGGATTCCTAACCGCGCCCAGTTCTTGTGTTTACCAGTTAGCGAAGAGTTCCAATTTCCATAGCACCAGTAGCAGTTTCTTCGTCTTCTTTGCAATCGGTTTCGTATGCTCATTTGAGACCATTAAGTGGGTTGCCTGTATGAACTCGCATGTCCATTCCAGGCCCTTCATGGTTCCTGATAGCTTGCTCTGCACACTTTGCTCTTGAGGTCAGGTGTCTTTTCGGAGTTGTGTTTAGAGAGGGCAGGTCTGCACAATGTGCTCAGATGTTTGTGGTCCTGTTTGACAGCCACACTGTGGGGACTGTACAATCTTTATGTTATACATGTGGTAGTTGAGCATGTAGTGTCATGTTTGTAGGCGGAAAATTGTTGCATGCTGCTGCTTTTTGTTGAGTCTGTTGATGTGGTCTTGTGAATGTTTAATGTTTGTTAGCTTGACTAGCAGTTTAACTCGCAGTCAATGTTGCTTCCGTTTGAGTGCAGCGTGTCGGTGGTCAGATCCCTTTGTCAATCCCTCTTTAAAATTATCTCCACACTGTAATGATCTCCTCGCGATTTCGAACTCTTCACTTGCTCCCAATAGGTCTCGCCCACATCAATCTTGCGTGCGCCAATTCCCTCCCAGAGGTGCAGCTCCCGACAGTCTGCCGTACTTTAAATTTCCCAACACACTTGCACATGCTGGAGCAAACATCCAAAGGACGCTAACTACTGGATGTACAGATATGTAAGAAATGGTTAATATAGGTCAAAGCAATAAAGACACTTCTATAAACGTTTGCTTCCCTTCTCCGGTTTTGACGTGTATTCGATGCTAACTGGCCATTGTTGCACTCTGGATAGACAGGCAATTTAAAAATTCACACAATTGAAGTTCAGCACTGACATTAGTTCTTATTTTAAATTCTTTCAGTCTGTATATTGATAGAATTAAGGTAAAGACTTGAAGAACAAAAAAAAAAAAAAAAAAAAAAAAAAAAAAAAGACAGATTTGTGCAATAGTGTACGACAGTGAGAATATGTGGAAGAGAGACAGACACATTTATAGACATGCCAACAGAGACCGATAGACAGAAACATAAAGACAGACAGACTGACTGACTCACTGACAGGCACAGATTGTAACTACAGACAGACAGTCAGACAGTCAAACATACAGATAGATAGCTAGATAGACAAACAGACAGACAGATTATTATTAGTGACAGATAGACAGGCAGGCGGATAGATAAGATATATAGACAGAAAGACAGGAAAATAATATTTACAGTTTACACTGAGGGTTTCGCAGCAAAGCTGACATTTGCGTCAGTTTAACTACAGCAATGTCTCATAGTTTACAACAGCACACTCAAAGTGACCAAAAGATAGCTACAGCTCTCCGAGAAAGAAAGCCTTGGTATTTGAAGATGCCCAACATTCTTGCGCAGGTTTATTTTCTCTTCATCACTTATAAAACATTTGAAAATAAACCGTTCTTAATTGGACTCAGAGAAGATCAATAATGGCTGTGGCAGTATGTTTTTTTCAAATGGGGAAGCCATTATTAGGATTTCAAGGCGCCGTTACAAAGAAATCACTGGTCGGGGCTTTTCAGTCTCCTTATGTTGAAAGTCTTTATACGGTTAGCTGGGCTACTTAGCAAAGCTATCGTAGGAGGTGTCCCTGTAACAATGTCTACGTAGATACAAACAAGAGGTAAAGGGTAGTGGTGGTCGGGTGGGGGCGGGGCTATAGGTCTATGTTTAGATTTCGGCATCCCAGTTAAGAATTTAAATTCCCAGAATAAATGTATGTAACTGTTTCAGTTGATATTTACGGTTCATTTCTTAGACCCAGGAAAAGGGATAGTATATATTTATATATGATGGTCATGTTTATATCTCTGTTGTCCATTTAGACATCCTAGCACTTCGGCCCGATCTATTCGTGCTCCATCCTCCGACGCAGAAACCACTTCATTGTCTGCATGCTGAAGCACTCAGCAGGAGTTGATTGGCGTATCTTTCTTTGCCCCGCAACGAGTTTCTGCTTGTTGTCGTGCAATGCTCATATCCAGCAGGCGGTTAGTCGACTTTGACTCATTTCCACACCCCCCCCCCCCCCTTCCCCTAGCGTGTCTGGAATGCAGAGAGATAAGCATGTTTGCCATGCAAATACTTCTTCCTTTACTAAGCACTGTAGACACGGCCAAGCTGTCGTCTCTGTCAAATATTCCGGTATCTACATCCGCGACCGTTTTTCGAGGTGCGACTTCTGAATGCTGTCAACCCATTCTAATCAGAACTTGCCAGCTTGGATCTACTTAAACATGTTCAATGAGTATGTCATTATAAAGGCAGGAGTTACTTCTCATGCAAATCATGCCCACTGGGTATGCAGGTAACAAGCGGTAACAATAATTCTTCCACCAGTAACAGTAACTGCTTTTTTTTTTTTTTTTTTTGGCTTCCGTGTTTTTCTAGTACCATTAATATTCCCAGTTGTCACAGTGTTTTATCTAACACTTAAGAGATGCTTGATTTACTTCTAACTATTCAAGACAGCGTATCAATCACCGTAAAAGCTTAAACAACAAAATAAAACTGAGGATGTTGAATTCCTTTCTAATAAGGGGTAGTGTATCGAACAGTCTTTAAGTACCGTTGCGTTGCTAAAAAAATATAATAAAAGTTGCTTGTGTGTTGCACTGTAAATGAAGTCCTTCGGAAGTTGAAAAAAGGGGGAAAAAAGTAGGAGAATTTGACTGCTAAATATATATAATTTCATAGTGGATATTTGAAAATTTAATACAGTAAAACTAAGAACCAGGGCTGTGACGGATAACCGTACTGATTAATAACAGAAATATCAGCTATCTTCCGAATAACGGTTCTAAATTATCGGGGCGGAAAATATACCCTAACAGGGCCTCAGTCACGTGTCAGTTGGGCAGTTCCGTCGTCTTGAAATGCGAGCTTTCGGCGACTTCCGCCGCCGCCGAATTGCGAAGTTTCAGCAACCTCCGCCACCGCCGAGAATGACCCCCACGCCGCTCATGCGGCTTGGATTGGGGGCTAAACTAGATGGCTAGGACTCACGAGCAGCAGGTACAGCATCTCCTGCAGCTTCCTACATTTTATTTGCTCGTGAGTTCTAGCCATCTAGTTTAGCCCCAATCCACGCCGCGTGAGCGGCGTGGCGGTCATTTCGGCGGTGGCTGACGTTGCCGAAAGTTCGCAATTCGGCGGTGGCGTTATAGTCCCCGGAAGTGCGCAATTGACACGTGACTGAGCTCTGTTAGGGTATATTTTCCGCCCCGATAATTTAGGACCGTTATTCTGAGGATAGCCCAAATATCTCCTAATATATATGTACAGTAACCTAACTTCACAGCGGGCTAGGGACGAATATGAAAATAAAATCCTTTAAAAGTGAAATTAGGGGTGGGGTGGGGGGTGAGCCTGAGGACTTAGGACTCCATGGCTAGTGCTTTTACTACAGACTGTGCAGGTGGGAATTTTATTTTCGGGGCAACATAATAATTTTAAACCTCCACAAGCCGTGGCCTTATCACCAGCCATGTGGCGCTTAATCCCCAGGCTCAAACAACTCCTCTGCTTACGCAGTAAAAATGACAAACAAAGGCAATAATAGGCGTTTTTTGTGTGGAGCGATAAAGAATGCATTTTAAAACATTTAGATTATGAGGAGACATTAGTGTACAATCTAATGCCAATATCTCATTATTATGCCGTTTGAAATAAATATATTTTTAGCATACCTGATTCTCACACAAAAACAGTGAAAGTGCAGTAGCAGTAAAACATGGTAGTCCCCTGTTCGATTCTCACTGAGCCGATGATTTTCTTTATGCCGTATGTAATACTCTTTCTTATTTAGTGAGTTAGCGCGTATGATAATTATCTTCTTTACGTCCTCTTTTACCGTTTCGGGTGTCGAGGGAGATATAAGGTCCGGCTTCGTGCTCTTCTGGCTGCTTCGACCATAGACACATCCTGGTGCTGTAGAGTTTCTCTGATGTTATCTTAAACTGGTGCAACCTCCGCGTGAAGATCAAATGTGGTGTAGCCGCAACAAACATTTCGCTATGTGTGCACACTCAGACTTCTGTTCACCTATCCCTTAATAATATCCTCCAACTTGTATCTCTGTCTACCCTCTGTTTGCCTCCAAGTTTCTCCTTCATTGTGATTTGATTAAAAATAAGAGCGTTATTCTATTAATCTGATAATAATATTACATTTATTTCATAATTTTTCTATAAATAGCAAGTAAAGAAAAAAAAATGATTACTAATCCATACGCTCTTTGAGGCGAATCGTGCAAATCCTTTCCAAGTAGAATTGTATCGAAATAACAATGTCTGTTAACAGTTCAGAGAGTAAGGGAAAGCCACTGAACGCAAAATGTCCTAATGAGATGAAAAACAGGCAAAAGATAGTTCTACAACATTATATAAACGCTACGTAACTAACTTTAGGAAAAAAATGTCTTTTAAAATAACGATAATATTTCTCTATCACACCCCCCCCCCCCGCCCCACCCACCACCACCACCCGCCGAAATTCTTCTATAGTTAGGAAAAAAAATGTAACGAACCCTTTTCGCTCCTTGAGACGTCGCGGGCACATCCTTTCCATTTGAAACAAATCATGTCTTTAGAATATCTCAACACCACAAGGAAAAAAATACACAGGTAAATAATAGCGATTAGTACATTTAATAGTTGGATCTAGAAAATGTATTGCACAATACAGATGTTTTCATTTCTTCGTAACTGAAGATCTACCGTGTTCTACGTTTATTGCGCAAGTCTCTGGCAGACAGTCGGTCATCTACAACATTTTAGTATAAATCAAGCGTAATAAATGTGTCCATGATCGATATTTTCTGCGGCAGTTCATGGTGTTATGGTATTTAATACTACGGGTGTTCTCACACATTTCAATAAATGGCAATACGGTAGTTGTTAATAGTATACTGTAAACATACACATATATACATATACACACCCACACACTCACACTGCCATAACTGTATGTGGGTATAGTAACGTTTTCCGGCCCAGAAACGGAGCGTGACTTCCCTTGCCATTCATGCCTTCTCGTGTCCCAGGGCCTGTCCTATGTTGTGTGGGTGTCACGCTTAGTGAACGTCCAGCAACAAGTCGTATTTTACTCGTTGTTGTTATAGGCTGCATGCTATCGTGGGACGTAGGCTGAGGCTATGGCGTAGAGGGGAAAAAAGGGAGAAAGGGGTTGGGTTAGGACCAGTTCTACATGTTTTGGGACTGTTAAAAGGGTCAAACAAACGTTAGTCTCCCCTCACAAAGTAGGTCACGTTCTATTGATAACATTGTTTGACTGGTCTACCGTACTGGTAGTTACAGGTGTACGTCTCTGTTGTTTGATATCTGTGTTGTCTTGCATTTACGTTTTTTATTCCAAGAAAGAGAATGCCTTTGACATAGGTTTCATCACTCTGTAAAGGGGTTTTGTGTTAGACCCAGTTTGTCGATGTTTTTGGAGTGTTAAAAGCGTTGGCATGGTGAAATATACAACAGCATTGCGAAACACTCCCGTGACCTTGTATAAAGTACACGTGTCTCAGGGCCAACTAATCAGAAGTGAGCTAGGCTGAAGGTTGACAAAACAGAAGTGAGCTAGTGTGTATATAGGCGGTCAGTGGGGAGACCAACGTTACTAATACCTTAAAGGCGCTCACATAGTGAAATATAGAACAGGCGATATCGCCGGCCGCGGACACCAACAAGTAAAATACGACGTGTTGCTGGACGCTCACTAAGCGTGACCCCCCGCAACATAGAACAGGCCCTGCGACACGACAAGGTATGAATGGCCCGGCAACATTAGAATGACACCCTGTTTGTATCTACTACTATTAAGCAGTGTAGAAAGGGATTTGGTGTGGGGGGGGGGGGGGGGTCCTGAAACACAGTCGACAATTTGATGTATCACTACGGACTGTAACATACGTAAAACATAAATAACGAGGACATAAAAATTTACTGCACAATTTATTGCTTGGCAAATTTCACTGCATTGCACTGGGCGCATTACTGAAATTGTTTACGTCAAAATATTGCGAATCATGCAGTATGAGTCCATTTAACTGCAATGC
>CAJHNH020001226.1:850608-886983 GCA_905116865.2 Candidula unifasciata | reverse complement strand
GAATAAATGCGAGATATAAAACGAAAACCCACCACTGACACCAACTGATTCAGACTGTTCAGAAACTACTTGAGGACAGAAAAAAGATAGGATATAGACCTAGTTCTGTCTGTGATAGATTTTATTACTGTTACTAATGGCTACGTTATCCAAAAAAATGGGAAGTATCTTATGAAAGCAATCGCAAGTATAATAGTAATTGGGAGAAAACATACTCATGGCTCAAAAGATCTTCAGACGGATCAGAGGCAGCATATTGTAAGCTGTGTCAGTGCACTGTTGCACCAAGAATTAGTAGCATTTCAAATCACGAAAAAACCGAAAAACACAGGATGAAAACTCAGTCAAAAAGCCAGTCACAGCTTATTACAATAATAACTCCTAGGCAAAGTAATGATAAAGTTGAAGCAGCAGAGTTGCAACTTTCTGTAAGCATGACCTGCCATTGTGCAATATGCACAACTGATCATTTAAGTGAAATAATGAGAGCGCATGGTCAGGGGAGTACATTGGAGCACATACAGTTGCATAGAACTAAATGTTTATGCTTAATAAGAAATATTATATCGCCTGCACTTAAGGATGACATTATTGATGATTTTCGGAACAAGAACTTTCATTATAGAAAGTACTTGTGCATTATTGTGCATTATAGTTTTTTCAGTGACAGGAAAAATTGAAATATTTACCGGATTTCTTGCTTTAATTTCCTTGCAAGTGGCTACAGGAGAAAATTTATTTAATTTGATTGATAAGGAAATCAAAAGGTGGGGTCAGACTCTTACAAATTGCATTGTGTTTGCGTCAGATGGCGCTTCAAACATGGTCGGGTGCAAGAACTCGGAATGGTCCAGAATTAAAGATGTGTCTCCTTTTTGTGTACAGCTCAGATGTATCTGCCATTTATTATCACTCTGCATTTGTAGTGCAATTGCCAAGCTGCTATCAAATATTGGTTTCTTACTGTCATAAATACCTTAGTGGTTTCGTCATAGTGATTTAAGATGAGAAGCCTATAAAGAACTGTTTAGAGGGATGAACATATCTACGGAGTTTGAATCAGAACGAACTGCTCCTCTTCCATTTCAGAAACTGTCATCTCCTAGGTGGCTTGTGCGTGGAAAGATTATGTTCAATATGTAGATGAACTGGAAAGAATTGAAAGCTTATTTCACATGTGCTGAATTAGCACAGACAACGTTTGACACAAAATATAAAGTAAGATTGTTAAAGGAAATGCTGTTAGACCACAATAATTATTTGTATTTTGTGTTCGCGACACCAGTTGTACAAGAATTTGAAAGACTGAACAGTCTTTTTTCAACAAACAAAAGCTGATCCTCATGAACAAGAATATACACCAAGAATTGTCCATGCACCAGAAAAATCTTAAGAACAGACTGTATGACGTCAATGAACAGAAAAAAATATTCATCACGTTGACTTTGGTATTAAATTCCTAACGGAATGTAATGCGTTCTTACAGAAGAATAACGGGACTGAAGTTCAGATAGAAATAAACAATGTTGATGAAAGATGCATGTCTGTGCTAGAGAAAGCTCTCAATCAAATTACGTGTAGACTTCCCACCGAGAATATATTTCAAAATCTGTCAAAATTGAGCCCTTTGGCAGTTTTAAATCAAATATCAAGGACAGTTTTAAGAGCTACAATTTTTACACCTGGCAGAAAACAACATCAGTATTTTAGAAGATCAGTACATGAAACTGATTGTTGTCAACTGGAAAGAAGAAGCTACATTTAAGAAGGATAAACTACATACGAACAGTGAAGATTTTTGGATAGGCGTAATTCGACACCACGCATTTAAAGAGTTGGCCACTTTCGCCCTTACTTGTCTAATAATGCCAGTTAGCAATGCTGTAGTTGAGAGAATATTCTCTCTTGTTACTTCAGCTAAATCAAAAGCAAGAAACAAAATACAACTGGATTTTCTTGATGCAGTTGTCAGAATTAGAGCAGAACTATTTATATCAAAGAAATGTTGCAAAGACTTCATTCCATCTGAGTAAATGCTTACAGATTTTACATCCGAAAAGGTTTATGCTGCATCTTCAACTTGTTCCAGTGAGGATGACAAAGAAGAATTTATTCTAGAGATTTTGATGTGAAGTGAGTACATTGTTACATTTTATTTGGCAATTGTTTGGCATATTTTGGGTGATGGTTTGGCATAAAATGAAGTTTTTTATCTGGCAACCCTGCCCTTCTCCATTGATTGAGTGAACAGTCGTCTGCTGGCTCCTCGTCTCAAGCAGCATATTGAACGTGGTCGGGTCTACAACGAATTGGAATCCCCCTTCCAACAAACCATGAAAAGCTTCAACCAGATCCGATCTTTGTTCAACTTGACAGTCACTTTTTCGGTGAACTTACGGCACTCTTCCGAATACCGGTCCCAAAATATTCACCGTTAAAAAATCCTATTCAGGGCTTCAAGAGGTCATTTTGTAACCCTCAACAGGGCGGTTGGCACGTTGTGTTGTGGTTTACAGCTAGGCTGCCAAATATGCGCCTTTCGCTTGTTCTTGTGATTCACAGCTAGGCTGCGATAGCGGCGGCGAGATGCTAAATGATAATGTCACGGGTAGATAAACTTCGTTCTTTTTGTTCGCCCTTGAAAGAATGGTTCTCACGTTGTGTTGTGGTTTACACCTGGTGTCACAAAGGCACTAATAGCTACTAATAACTCCACATTCTTTTTTTTTCTATGTTTGCACTTAAAAGAGTGGATGGCACATTTGTGTTGTAATTTAGTCTGGCTGTGATATCTGCACACTTCAGCCCAACACAATCGATTTTAGTATACCCCCAATGAGTTACCAATTTACAAAATGCTCGTGAGTGGAAGCAGGGGTTCTATTCTATGATTTTCCCAGTCCTCAAGAACAGCCACAACGAATGCAGTCAGCAATTACAGCAACAATAAGGTGACCAGACCAGGTGGACATTCATCTAGAGCCATGCTGATCCTAGGAGAACTCAGCAACAGGGCCGACCAAGTCCTTCAGGAAGGGTCAAGATAGAGGGATACGGTTGTTTCTGAAGTCCTCTAGCAGTCAGCTTCGGCCACTCACATGAAATAAGCTGGCACTGCAGAATCAGTCAACATATATTTGTAATTTCTGTTGTTTCAGTTTTTGAAACAAATAATTGTTGAAACTTTGCACCACCACTTGTATAGCCCATTGGGCATTAATTGTGTTGGCCACCTTTACTTCCCAGCTCATTTCCTGATAGAATTTTGGTTAAACTGGTAGGTTGGCTTTTGTACAGAAGACTAAAGTCCGGTCTGCTCTAGACCTGGAGGGATGGAGACAGATGATGTGGGGGAGAGAGTGAAAGTCAAAGGTAGACAAAAGCAGAAAAGGGACAGACAGGTAGAGACATGGGCAAATCAAGAGAGAAGGGAGATGGAAAAATTTGACAGAGTTGGATGGGGAGACAGGCAGTTAAGGAGATGCAAGCAGGACAAGATTTAGACAGAAAGGAGAGACAGAGGAACAATATAGAGGCAAACATACAGAGGGAGAGAACCAACAACAGAAATAAAAAAGGCAGATCAAGAAAATTAGTGGGAGGTATACAGAAAGTAAGTAATGGAGAGTGGCAGACATAAAGCAAGATATGGGGGGGGGGGGGGGGGGGGGGGAGGGGGGGGAAAACGGTGCCAGAAATAGAATTGATAAATCTACATCACTTTTCCAGTTCCCACCCTCTTACAGTGTAGATGTTGTCCATAAACCATGCTCGGCTGTCAGTGTATAGCTGCAATAGTTCTATTTCTTACACTCAAGGCTGGGTGGACCTAGGAGCCCATAACACCAAAGTGACTTTCATCATCACACTAGTGGTGCCAGTACTGACAGTAGCCAGGGCCATCCACTGAAAGCTGGACCCCAAATAGTTCCTTCTCACACTTCTGTGGTGAAAAGTGAAGCTAGTGATGAGGATTTAACTACATCATCGTGTGGGTTCCTGGGCCCCATTGTGGGGGAAAACAAAAATAGATGACCCACTGCCTCCCCAAGTAGGTTGTAGGAGTGGACCAACTGGGGACTTCCTTCAAAGTCGGAATGCATCTGCTCTAGTGACAGGGAACAACCAGCTGCACACAAATGAGCCAGTAAAATGAATGTACAAGCAAAACTCAGGCCTGGAACAAAGCCAGTCTAAACGGATGAACAACCTGTTGTTTGTGCCGGACCTTACAGCTGGTGAATGAAGATCAGTTAAAAAATGGGAAATGCTGAAGGGAAACCCTGGAATATATTGTAACAGCTAGAAAGATTTATAGGGAAAGGCTGAGGGTAGGGAGGGGGGGGGGGGTTTGCCTCATCTTACCTTGGCAGAGACAAGGTCTGGACCTGAATTTATACATTCTGTCAGTCAGTGTTAACAATATGTGAAGAAGCTGACAAGGTACTAGATGATGATGGTTACAAACAATTGGGAACTCAAATATTTTAAAATAATAAGAGTAATGAATACCTCAAAACATGCAGACACAGTTTCTCAGTATTTTAAGTGTTTAAAAAATTAATATTATGGGTAAATATTGACTAAGTAACTGAGTGGCTTGTGCCAGGTGATCTCCATGGTAACTAAGTAACTGGGCGGCTTGTGCCAGGTGATCTTCATGGTAACTAAGTAACTGGGCGGCTTGTGCCAGGTGATCTTCATGGTAACTAAGTAACTGGGTGGCTTGTGCCAGGTAATCTTGGCTTGACTTGGACTGCGCTTTGGCTTATTACCTATTGGCTTTCGCAACAGCTCACTCTCTGGATGTTTACTGCAGTGTTGCCACTTTGGATCTTTTATATCCAAATTTAGATCTTTTTCATTGCATTTAGATACTGTTTTTGACGTTTAGATCCTAAATATTTTTATAGATTCTTTTCATATGGAGTTAGATATTTTATAGATTTTTTTTCTTTCATTGTCAATTTGATAATTACTGTGTAAAATATTTACTACAATATTTTTGTTTTGGTCTGGCACGTACATTGTGACAACTGCCATTACTTGAACTTTGAACTCTCACTGGGGTCAACGCACAAATATCTGGCAGCCCCGGTACTGATTAATAAAAACGCGCGTAAATCATACTAACTTTGTTTCAACCGTATCCTCACTGTGCTGACTTTGCGTTTCTTTTTCATGTGATTTAAAAAAAAATAATTGCTCACCTTCTTATGTGGCTTTAAATTTGAAAAAATCTTTCAGCATGCCAAAAGTAAAGTATGAGCACAAAATTTGGAAAGAATGGTTGCATGATGACAAAATTAAAAACTGGGGATATGACCAAAGCTTGTTGTAAGTACTGCAAGTGTGAAATAAAAGCGAAAATACAAAACTCAAAGAGTCATGCAGAGACTAAAAAAGCATAAAACTGCAGTTTCATGTAAAGATTTTACACCGCTGACATCTGTTTTCAGAACTATACTGATAAATGAATCATCAAAAGTTGAAGTATCAGTCGCAATGTTTTTAATTTGTCACTGCGCAATTTCAAACCGTGACCATTTGATCGATTTGTAAAAAATCTTGGACTAGTTCAATTTGAAAAGTGTGATGTAGAAAGTATAGTTTAGGAACTGAAGGACTTAAGCAAGCAGTTAGGCTTGAAGAATTTGGCTGTAATTGGTACTGATAATGCCTCAGCGATTGAAGTGAGACAATTTAAAGATGCCACATTAAATAGTCCATTCTGTAAGCTCTTTAAAGTGCCATGTCTGCCATGATACTACCCCACTCAAATGCTGACGTAGAAAGAGTTTTCAGTGCTAGGAATTATATCAAATCTAACCTAAAAAAAACAGGGTGAAATTTGACCTCTTAAATGCTATCGTGCCATTAAAATTCGGCCTGATGAGACTAGAGAAATAAGCCTACTGTTCCACTTATAAAGAAATTTGAACAGCTAAAGCATACCAGGGTCATTTTGGATCTAAAGCTTCAACTTCATTATCCAAGCTAAGTTTATCCTGTGGATCTTGTGAGGCAGACATCAGTGAAGGTGAGTACATGATTATATAGGGTAAGTCATAACAAAAGCTATGTAAGTTTTGACTTTTTCAATTTGGATTTTTTTCTCGATCTTTTCCACGCAGATTTAGATCTTTGTAGATATTTTTTGACACCGTTTTGGATATTTTTTGTCAAAGAAAAGTGGCAACACTGCACAAAGGTTACCCTACTTTTGGTAATAACAATATGGACGTAACATCATATACTTGATACGCCAGTGGCATGCAAAGGGTCAATTTTTTTAATTTTTAAAATAAATAAAATAGGTTAAAAGAATGAAGGCAACGAGAAGTTATGGGCAGTTCAACTGACACTCAGTTAAACAAGACGTCTAATGTTATACAAAATATTGTTGCGCGTTTTAGATGAGTATGTGTTTCAGTTGCAGACGTCAGGAGCGAAGGTTTGACTAAAACAGATAACCGCCCAAATGTACCACTTTTCAGGACAGTGAAGAATTAGCTGGAAAGGGAGAGATGAAGCTCCCAAGCTGAATTATTTAGGGCAGCATATGTAGTGAGGTTGCCTCCAACTGTAAGGGTCTGACTGATTTCTTATCCGGGCATGCGTAGCTTCCATTACTTCACTGAGGATTCGAACCCGGGACTCCCGAACGATAAACCAGCTTACTATATAATGAATCACTATGTCTGATCGTTTAGAACTGTGGATTTTTAAAAATGATGAATAAATCGAAAATTAAGAATTAAAAACTACATAGAACAAACAGATCAGTACAGTCAGAAGTAACATAAGAATAACAATTTATTTTTTATTTCTCCTCCGGGATTACATAAAAGAGCTCCTATTTGGGTTCCATTACCAAGAACTAATACCAGGAACCCTGTTATACTGGGACACTCTACGTTTATGAAGTTAACCCCCCCCCCCCCCCCCCCCCCCCTTTTTTGTAAGAGCTGTAGACTAGATCATCAGTGTAATACATTATTACGACTGCGTGACAGGGGAGTAAATCATTGCAAAACCTGTCTATGCCGCTAACAAGGTGGACATAAAAAGACATTACAATCAGCAACTCATGAAAACAATCAATAGAAGTACATTGGAGCGGCTGCTTCATCGCAGGACTGAGCACGCATGGAAATGCCCAATGTGCTGTGACGTCGACTGTAGTAACATAAGATAAGATAACAACAATGGAATCTGTTAAATGAAATCAATAAATAAACGAAAAATAAGTCTCTAGTCAAATAATTATAATTTCAACTCTCTTCAGTCAATGTCAATGAACACCATAAAAATATTAAAGTTTCAACTAGGTAGCCTAGCTATAAACCATAACACAACATGCCTACCGCCCTTTTAAGTGCGATTTAAAAAAAAAAAGACTACACTCATATGTATGTGCTGCATTGATTTTGTTTTTCCTTGGCCGATTTGAATACATGTACAAACTGCACAAAACCATTGTGCAAGTGACGTCTTCTGATCTGTCTAATTATCTTTTGCACCTCCTTGACAGGACCAGGGTCCAAAACCGTTGATTTCACTCAAAGGAGTTGGGTTCTTCATCCAGTCGATCACCTATGGAGAGTAATGAGATGTTAACAAAAAACAAATACCAGTTTCAGTTTTACTAATGTCATGTCAATATATTAAAATGTTTACAACAGTCTGCACCAGTCTCTCTAGCGTAGTTGGCTAAACCGGATTGCGCGGTGAGCGGGTGACGAACTCCTTGTGGTCCGGGTTCACTCCCGGGGGTGGGCAGAAAAGCCACATTTCTCCCAGATTTACGGTATTTAAAATGGAATCAATGCCGAAAGGTTGTGATATCCATAATACCGAGCCTAAGGGTTCATAACTCATGGCTTCTGGATACTAAAACAAACAAAGAACAGTCTGCAAGTCTATTTTCCGTAAATTAGATAGCTGTAAATTATACAGTCATTTTACTCATTATTATGAATCAATAAAAGCGTAAGGGTATGAAAAAATCGACATCCTTGTCGTCAATACCTCCTTCTGATCCGCTTCCTTCTTCTTCTTCTTCTTCTTCTTCTTCTTCTTCTTCTTCTTCTTCTTCTTCTTCTTCTTTTCTTCTTCTTCTTCTTTTTTTTTTTAAATTCTGCTTCTTCTTCTTCCTCTTCTTCTGCTTCTTCTTCTTCTGCTTCTTCTCCCCCTTTTCCTCATACGCTCCCTCACCCACTTTCCTGGTTAGATTTTTTATTTTTTTTATTTTCAATGTTTAATTAGCTCTTCTGAACCTAACAGAAAATGAAGGAGCAATACTATTCACATCCAGATATACACACGAGGAACAGCCTGGAATAACTGAACGAGAAGTCAGAGAAGCAATTAGCTGCAGTCCAAACAGTAAGGCAGCTGGTGTTGATGGAATTTTCAGCTGAGGCAATACAGGCATGTGGGGAAACTGGAGTCACATGGCTACTCCATATATTTAGGAAAGCCTGGAATGAAAGAACTGTACCCATAGATTGGCAACGAGCCATTATAGTATCATATCAATATGGAAAAGAAAAGGCAATAAGCAAGATTGTAACACTTATTAGCACATTTTAAGGCACGTAGGTAAAATGTTTGCCAAGATTCTGGGACAACGAATTAAATCTGTTCTAGAACTGATTCTGAGCCCAGCACAGGTTGGATTCAGGAAAGGAAGATGGTGTACTGATGCTATTTTCACCCTAAAGTAAATGAGCGAAAAGACAAGAGAACAGACACCAAATGAACATCGCTTTTATAGATCATGAAAAGGCTTTTGACAGAGTGAACAGAGATCTATTATATGATGTCCTCGAAAACTATAATAATAAATGGAACAATGCTAGACAGTATAAGAGCTGTAGAGGAAGTGAAAGCGCCATCGGAACAAGAGCTAGCCTCACAGACTGGTTCCCAGTAACATCAGGAGTACGGCAAGGGAGTGTTCTTTCACCTGTACTCTTTATAATTTTTGTGGGAAATATAAATAAAATAGACATAACACCACCAAATGTCGATAAACAGAAGGGCTTTAATGAGCTGCTCTTTGCCGACTATCAGTGCATACTCCACAGTTAAAGTAAACAGTTGCAGGATCACATTAGCTAACTATACGACAGTTGCCTTAAATATCACATCAAGATGAAAATTGCACACACACACACACACACACACACACACACACACACACACACACACACACACACACACACACACACAAACAACAACAACAGAGGACATGAGAATTAGTAGAGAGCAACAAACTATCGACATAAAGATCAAAGTCTGAAACAAGTGCAGGAATTAAAATACATGTGAAGTATCTTAACACACAATGTTAAAATAGAAACGAGAATCCACACGCCAATAATGTAACGCACCAACTTGCTCCAATTTTAAAATACCCTGCCATCCCAGTAGAAACAAAAAGACAAATTATAAGTACAATATTTATACCGACTTAAGGTAACCAATGTCAGACTTGGACATTGACTAAAGAACATGAGAGAAAACTAACCACTTGTGAGATGAGATGTTTGAGAATAGCTGTGAATAAAACCAGAAGAGGTCGAGTGAGAAACGAGGTGAACACAACAACTGTTGGAATAACACCCATCGTCAGATTTATTGAGAAACAAAGAATGAATTGGTTTGACCATCTAGTGAGAATGAAACCAACGTTCCAACAGCAAGAGCGTACAACCTCAGAATCGAAACACCAAGAGGCAGGGGAAGACCGAGAAGGATATGGATTGAAGGAGTCACTGACACATTGAGACTGCATAACATCACGGCATATCAAGCGACCGAGCGCGACCTGGCTCGGCTGCCGATAGTCTGATGAACTGCATGAGCAGATACTGACAAAGGAAGAGAAAAAGTTTTTATTGCTGTGTGCGGAGCAGTGATATCTGTACCTTGAGACCGACACATCTGGTTATTTTCAGGCATCTGTTGACGTGGCTGGCATCGGTTACAAACATAAAAGAGTTATCCATTTAAGACGGCCTACCTGACTGGGTGTGACAAAGTACACGTCATCAAGAGTCAGCAAGTAGTCGATGAACCTGTCCAAGCCCTCCAGGTTGTGCTCGGAATTGAACCAACGGGCGTGCACGAAAATACCAAACGGTGCACGGTTCGAGTTGTAGAAACGTCTGGAAAGAGTAGTTTGGGATATTTAATTGTTTCTTATGCTATTCTACATTGTCATGATAACAAATAAGTGATATTTTCAATGTTTTAGACCACACTGTGAGTATATGCAAACGGTCTTTGACTAATCTATTACCTTCGTAAAGACGCTGTCGGCATTTACGGTTGTTAACAGTCGAGGGGGTAGACTGCATTGCACCAGGCTTTATCCTATATGCCTTGGCCCTATCTTGGCAATGTGCGTGCCGAGAGTTTAAAAAAAAAATACAAACTCTTTAGCTCCGCTGACGATTTCCAGGGATCTCCGTACTGGTGAACTGAGCTATGACATACATTTTATGTTACATTTTTATTATTTTTAGGTTTCCAATGGAGACCTGATAGCCCACAGGTACTAATGAACTATAAAAATGCATTAACTGGCTCCTGCTCAGAATATATGGATTTAAAAGGTACGATAGAACAACTCATCATGAGCTTTGGGCGAGAACTAAACAAGTTCCAGTGGACCAAAAGATGAAGAAAGGTCGCTGGTGTGGTATAAGATATACGTTGAGAAAATATGAGAACTATAAAACTAGAATGTCTTTGCACTGGAAACCACAGGGAAAAAGAAATAAAGGCAGACCGACCAACAACAACAAAACACTCGGAGAAGAGTGCTAGAAAGTGAAGTTAAAAAGAAGGGAAGACATATGGTGAGCTGTGTGCAATAGCGAAGGATAGAACGAATTGGCGTGAGTTGGTTGAGAGTCTATTACTGTCTAGAAGGCGAAAGAACAAAGCCCACATGTGTCGATCTAACCAATTGCTGCAATGTTAAACTTGAAAGCATGTATTTACTAGAGAGTATCGACGTAGTCTGTGAAAACACACATGATCCCTAAAGCGATCAACAACTTAGTCACTGAGGCCCTCAAGGTTGATCTATGCCGTCACACTGATTTTTGTTATTTTGTCATTATAGATCATTTTATGTTGTCTCAGTACATCATGTTATGTTGTGACTATAGATCATAATATGTTGTCACAGTAGATTATGTTTTGTTGTCACGATAAATTATGTTGTACTGTCACGGTAGATCATGCTGTATAGGTAGATAATGTTTTGTTTTCATGATTGATCAGGTTAATGTGTCACCATAGATCATGTTATACTGTCACGATAGATCATGTCATGTTGTCACAGTATATTATGTTATGTTGTGATGATAGATCATGTTGAAATATCCCAGTAGATCATGTTCGTGTTATGTTGTAACGATAGATCACGTCATGCACCCACACTGGATCGCGTCATGTAGTCACAGTGACTAGTTTTATGTTGTCACAATAGATCATTTTAGGAAGTCACAGTGCATAGTGTCATGTAGTCATACTGGAGCATATTTAGGTAATCTCAATTACTGTACCTATAAAGTACCTATAACGACATGAAAAAAACGTGTTTTTTTTTAAATCTTGAACTCAGTGATGGCATAGGTGTTCTAGGCCAGGCTTAACACCCATGTCACAGAATCAGGTTAGCTCTTGAGACTCGTCAGAATGGCCCGTAGAACGATGTCTGCCCAACTGGTGCGGTATTCTGGTTGTTGTAGGGCATTACTTGCCAGCCAGTCAACTTCTTATAACAGTGTGTAGTGTCAGGAAACAAAAGTGAAGTGAGACCATACAAAGTTGTCTACCCATTCAAATAGGAGAACTTGTTGTGGCGATATCTGCAGAACTGTCCGCGTTTGGTCTTCTGTCTTTGAACATTGTACATGAACAAAAATCTGAAGCAGATACATGATTTCCTTCAAGTCTTACTCTGAGTCTTTGTCAAGGTTGCAACTTGGCTGCAATGGGTTCACTTCATACTTGCTCCGTTCCTGTGCCAGTGCACATCAATTGAAATGTTCCTCACTGTCCCAGTTGAAAAATGGTGAACACAACTATTAGTTCCGAAAAAATCTAGAAATGTGCGCACGCAGTAAATGCATATTTCACTTACTACAGGCGCCAAAGCCAAAAGTTGCCACCAGAAATGCAGTTTTTTGTTGATGGAAGTAGTCGGGCACGATAAATTGGCTGTACACACGTAGAATTATTACATAAGGTATTTCGCCAGCTCAGACGTTAACCGTCTGTTTAAGGACCCTGGGCGGTTATTAATGTGCTATGAAAAACATTCAGTACCTGGCGCCGAATGAGGAAATCAAATGTATATTTACAAGAAAATATAAAGTGCGAAATTTTGAGAAGAATTAAAATTAATACTGCAGAACTGATAAGCGTTAACTTTATCCGAATATGGGACACAAAGTTTTGTTATTTTAAAGCCCCACCGTGTCTGTCGTCGGGTGTCCTAAATATAACCTAAAGTTTGAACGGGGTTTCTTGCGCCCGGATGCTTCTTACTTGAATGGTGGCACTTTGCGTCACTGGGTGTTTATCGCTTGTTGTGCGGTCCTGTTGGGGGTTGAACCTGAGTCAGTCGATAGGCGAAGAAAATACGCTGACGACAATTAGGACAAACATTTGGATCATCTGATGTAGAATGATGAACGCATTGGCACAAGAACCTGCTGGGTCAAATGATTATTGGCGCCGGTGCCATATATATATATATATATATATATATATATATATATATATATATATATATAGACGCGCATGCGCGCAAACGCACACACACGCAAACGCACATGGACAAACTAAAAAAAGACTGAAAGTAAAAAAGGGCAAAAGTCATAGGTGTGCAGTAAGTGATGTAAGTGATGTAAAAGAATGAATATATTTCCATGCTTCGCGGTTCAACAAACACTTTTTTTCAAGTAGGGAGGTTGGGGTTGGGGGGGGGGGGGGGTGCGTTGGGTGAAGTGGAAGTAGCAAAAGAAGATAGCAAATATTTTCAGTGAAATAAATTAAAGGCCTGAAATGCAAGTCATTAGAAAAACATTAAAGTAACCTTTTTACCTAAAATTAGACTTCAAGTACTCCAACGTTTCTTCAGCGTCGCCTGTACTGCTGCAGCCATCCGGCATGGCACATGAGTGGCCGTCTAACCCGTACCACCTTTGTACCTGGTCGGTCAATCAGTGCAAATGTTTCACCATGTATTCATGTGAGGAAAAACATGCAATATTTTTACGATTCTTAAGACAACCATCGGTTGTAATTCAAGGCACAGCGGTTAAGAAAATCACAATTTAGTTTAATGATTTTTGAACATGTTTATTTACTAATTTGTGTTACAAATGATTGTACATTTACGAGGGGCGTTTAAAAAAAAAAGTAAGTTCCGTTTTGACCGCATCCACATACAACTATGAAAAACGTAAATGTGCATATGCAGCATGTTTATGTGGTTCACTAGCTATCTGTGTGCTATTTTCTCACTGTGGAAATCTTGTTTGCTGCTGTGTGTGAGTGATTTATAATTAGTGCAAAAATAAACTCCAGCCAGCTGCGAGGTTCGTGCTGTGATCTGTTTTGTGTTAGTAAATAAACAACAGTGCTGCAGAAATTGCTGCAACTCATTGATGTTAATGGGTCAAATGTTAAGACTGATAGTATGGTTAGGAAATGATGTCGAATGTTTAAAGAAGGGCAAACAAATATCCATGATGAAGATGGTAGTGGTCGGCCGAATGTGGTGACACTGTAAAACCCTTGTAGTTATACTGTTTTGAGGTTTTCTAAATGCGTGTCCTATCCAACGCTAGCGTCTTTTCGTCTCCTTTTGATTTACTAGAATCTCTTTAGTATAGATACATAAACAGTGCCTGATCAAGTCACCATCTTCTGAAGCACCTCCTAAGGAGTTATCATCGTTATCAAGGGACCATGCCAAACCGTCTTGGAGGTAATGCTTCACTGTGTGATTTCCACCTGTATGTGACCAGACAACTATGACTGTTTCTTTCTGATGCTAGCGATACGTTTTCCTCGGGTCTTAGCCTTGTTCAAAATGTCTAGTGAAGAATCCTTTTCAACACATGTGGGCGAACTGGGTATATGGTGCGGATAGATATAAACAACTCGAAAATGTGGTTTATGCATTTCAGGAAGGCAAGGATTCATTTTGTGCTTCACTATGTGTTGATTTAACTGTAGTAATGCACCTGACGAGATACAGCCAAATATACCAGGCAGTCAATTGTGCAGTGTATTGTTTGTGTTCGCATTATATATATTTGGATTACTCAGTTTGAATGTCCAAGAAAATGTAAGCATTCATTTTAGAATCATGTATAGAAAGTCTCAAAGAATATTTTTTTTAAATTTTAATTTTTTAAAATTCATTTTCCAAGATTCCAGCTGTATGTTAAACCCTGTTCGCTGTAATATGCAATCATTTTTTTTTAAATTTAATGTCATTTTAATTTCAAATTTTCAACAAAGGGAATTTGTCACTTTAGATGTTCTTGATTATGAATAACAGACACCTACCGGTATCTCCCACATGCCAGGGTATTGTTTTGTCGGGCAGGGTCCGTGCTGGCAGTGGGTGTTGCTAGGCACGTAGTCCAGGGTGAAAGGCCACACTGGGTCACCGCCTTCCCACTGACTTCCGGTAAACATGGAGGTATCATAGCTGCAATAGCAGAAATAGTTTATTTTTGCTAATCGCACACACACACACACACACACTCACACACACACACACACACACACACACATATATATATATATATATATATACACACTCTCTCTCTCTCACGTACACACCACATACACACAGGCACGCACACACGCACGCACTATGAAACACACACATGCGCGCACAAGTACACGCTCATGCTCACATCATCACTCACACATAAACCACAATTCCTGTGCAGTCGTGGAGTCTTTAGTTTGAGGATTTAGGCCCGCAACATACAATAACGCACTTACCAAAGGATGTGTACAAAAGATGTGGTGATATATATATATATATATATATATATATATATATATATATATATATATATATAGAGAGAGAGAGAGAGAGAGAGAGAGAGAGAGAGAGAGAGTGTGTGTTTAATGAGGGTGAGGATCACCCATGGAGAGGCTCCAAAAACCCCATTCAACCGTCAGGCTATATTAGGGCCCACTGCAACAACCAGGGTGGGGCTCTTTGCAATAGCGAAAAATGCGTCCCACATGGGGACGGGTGTAAGTTATTAACTGTTCCGAACCGAGCTGTAATGTGGAAAACAGTCTCAGAAATAAGACAAGATTTCTAGGGTAAATCAGGACCGATGCCCCCCCCCCCCTTTTCCCCCAATCACCTTACAGCCCTAACAATATTTTTTTTCCCGTTAGAGCGGACTTCAATGCGTCTGAGCTCCCAAGTTCTGGCACCTATGCTGCTATCCAATTCACAGAGTTAGGTGCAAGATAAATTAGATACACTTGATAAGAGATCACAACAATTAAGTCTAAAAATGCATAGGGAAGATAATGAGAGTACAACAGGCCATGGTAATAGCCCACTCAACGCCTATCAGGACATTATGTAGATAAAGATGGGAGAACCGATACAAATATTAAAATACTAATGCAAAAAAGTAAGAGGAGTTTTCATAGCACTGGGAAATTTGTAAAATATTAGTATGCCGATTTATTGGGTATGGAGCTGTAAAATTTAGTACATCTGAAACAATTATTAATAAACTACGAGCATTTATGAACTGGTGCTTGTGCTTGGGGGAAAATGGTATGTTAGAGTCACGGAGAGCCCTAGGGAAGAACTAAACAAATTCCAGTCAATAAATAGGTTGAGAAAAGACGCCGGCAATGGATAGGACACACCTTAAGAAAATCTGGGAACAATATAACTATAATGTTTTACATTAGAACCCACGGGGGTACAGAAAAAGAAGTAGACGAAACACCTCAAGGAGAGAGTGAAGTTAAAAAGACAGTGAACACTGCGTGAGTTGCTTGCGACAGCATTTGACAGGAGACGTTCAGATACTGTGTCTGACGAACACTGACAAGTATTAATCTTTCACTTTGCGATGAATGGGATTTAGACAACAAAGCACCGTTCTAATTCTAAAAAGACAGATGTTTGGGCGGAGTTAATTCAGGTTTTTCTTTTCCTTCATTAAATGGGGACTTGCAAGTAAGTCTGTTGTAAAGCAACTGTCGAGGTACAGCGAAGTACACAGAAGTTATGACACGGCGTGGAGAAAGCCGAAAGGAGTCCGGATCGTCGACGTACCTCCTTTCACATAGAAAAACCTCCAGAATTGGCACCTGGAATGTCGACTTTGCACTGGAACCCGCAGGGGCATAGAGATAGAGAAAGACCCCCTCCCCCCCCCCAAAAAAGGCGTGAATAAGGGAGCTAGAGTGTTAAGTTAAAAAGATAGGGACGACATGGGGAGAGCTGTAAGCGATAGTGATGGGTAGGTTGACTTCGCTTGAGCTGGGTAAGGGCCAATGCTCCATTGGGAGTTAGAAAGGCAGAAGAAGAGAGAAGACACCTGACAATAAACTGTGCAGTGTATTGTTTGCGTCCGCATTATTTACAATCGCTACCAATAAACATTGTTTTGAAAGATATTTGGCTCAAAAATTAACTCACACAAATTTGGAATCGTACAAGGCGCTGTACATGTTGTCACTTCCCAGCTGCAGAAATGGAACTCTGAATCCTTTCACGGACTCCCTGGGAATTCCAGACCGTTTGATGAGGTTCTCTCGCATGCCAACAGCTTCGTCGACGAACTCTTGATACGACGCCGTGGCCCACCATGTATGTGGAAACCTGAGTTAGAAGTTTTTACAATGCAGCTTTCACAAATTGCATGACAATCTGTTATAATGTTCTGTAGAATGTGAAAACTAGGTACATATCCTTTACGTATTTGCCGTAAATTTTTATAAAGTCCTCCTATACTTTTAGAGGTATGTAATACAGAAACTGTGTCCTTGTCAAACTAAGTAGAACATTCATTATTGCTAAAATAAATTAGAAATAGTATGGAAAATTAGGCTAATTTGAGGAGTGGTTAGCAAGTTTAGACATAAGCGACGCCGTCTTTTTTAAGTGACTTAGATGATCACATAAAGCCAACCTAAATTTGTACCAGGAAATTTTCCTGGAAGTAAATGCGACCGATGCGGAATTGAACTTATCACCAATCAAGCATTGGTTGATCCTTTAAAATATATTGCTAGCACCAATAAAATGACCACATCGACTCAAAACGCAGAAAGAGTTCATTGACTTGTATTCATCACGACGGGTGCAGGAGATGCAGGAGTCAGCTTGCTCAGTAGTTATGTGCCATTTGTTCTGTGTGGAATTCAGGATGGATGGTAGCAGGGCGATAAGGTTAAAGGTTAAAGTTAAAGGTTAACGTCGAGAGGATCGACTTCATTGCACCAGGTTTTATTTCATATGGCTCGGTCTCTCTCCGCAGATCGATTGGCCGTCTGTCAACAGCGCCACACAAAG
This sequence comes from Candidula unifasciata, assembly GCA_905116865.2. Lineage (NCBI taxonomy): Eukaryota > Metazoa > Mollusca > Gastropoda > Stylommatophora > Geomitridae > Candidula > Candidula unifasciata. The sequence goes on along the minus strand of CAJHNH020001226.1, from coordinate 869,372 downwards.
CACGAACTTCACAGCTCTGGCTACGATAACCAGGAATCTCCGTAAAATTTGCACTCGTGAACTAAATGGCGCAGCTGTGAAACGAACCCATGACCTTCAGAGGCAAACGGCGTGACCACTTCGCTACAGACTCTCCCTAGGGCGATGAGGTGCTGACAATGGCGATGGTTGTCTTCTGCCAGGGAAGAAGGCAGATACTGAGGTGTTTAGCTGTGCCATGTTGGATGCTGTGGATATTGGGTGACGGGGAGTATTATTGCTAGGATTATTGCAGAATTACTCATCAGCAGGGACGCCACCGCAAAGTCATCTTTATCCTCCAGATACTGCCCCTGGCAATCCCCGGGGGTATTTATTCTCCTGTCTCACGAGTCTCATCAGTCTACTGGCAAGACATTGACCTGACTGCTTCCAGATACTAAGCTAAGTGATTATGTGTATTTGTGTGGTATTGCTTGATTTATGTATGTGCTGATGAAGGCTCCATAGAGCAACAATCACGTTTAGTTTCTGTTTGTTATATTATGAAGGTTGCTGGTATACTTTTCGTTCTGTTTTATATCTGTTACTGTAATTTTCTAGCCTCGGGAGCTCAAAGGGTTTAAGCCATGTTTAGGGGCGCATTAAAAATATTTAATATTATTAGTATGTAAGTAAGTAAATTTATCCCAACAGGACATCACACAGAGAGATAAACACCCGATGACACAAAGTGCCACCGTGCGGATGAGGATCACCCTTGGAGAGGTCCCTGAAACCACTTTCAGCCGTTAGGCCATATATATGGCCCGGCTATAATTAGGACCCCCGGCAAAACCAGAGTTGGGCTTCAAATAACGAAAAATTGCATCCCACATGGGGACGACTAAATTAGTTCAATTATTAGTAAGTGATGATTGACAAATATATATACTAATATTGAAACGAAAAGAAAATGCATAAAGAAATACTTGAACATAGAACGTCTATACGGGATTAGTAGGTACACTTAGTCCCATTGCTAGTTTCTGCCCACCCAGACCTCTTTTTTTTCCAAAGGAGGGGGAGGAGTAGAGGAGGAGGGGCTTAGCCCTTTAAAGTGAGAGGCGAAGGTGGGGTGGGGGGGGGGGGGGGGGTCAATGTGCCTAAACCCCCAGGTTCCGGTACATTTCATGCTCCTTTAGAAGGAAACAGTTTTGTAATTGGTAATTTATTATTCTTTTATTATCCCCTTCTAATATGGGGTTTCGGCTCTGTGGCTAAGTCGATGCGGACGCTTCGTAATGCCGGGATGCCGGGTTCGATCTCAGCTGCGGCCATGCGCCTTGCGTTGGTTTCAAACGTGGGATCAAGAAAGCCGACCGTCCAGAGCGCAATGGCAAACTACTGGACGTAACTTTGCCTACAAAAACCACACAACAGCCAGGGGCTGTTGGGGTTGGTTCTGCAATGTCCTGTGAAGGATATGCAACTAACCTAATATGGGGTACTCGTTCTATTTGACAAGTGCCATGTCAATATAACTGTCCCCCGTGTGGTTTCCGGGGCACCATTGTGGGGAAAACAAGCATAGACCCACTGCCTCCCCAAAAGCATGTCGTAAGAGTCGACTAATTGGGGAGCTTCCTTTGAAGTTGGAGTGCATCTGCCGGAGAGGCAAGGAATAATCAGTCTGTATTCAAGAGAATGAGATCTGTAAAACTGATGCACACGCAATACTCAGGTTCTGGTGCAGGACTGCAGTTCAGTAATGGACGAGCAACCAGAACTTTCCGCCAGAGTGTTCAGCTGGTGTACGCAAAGAAGAAGAAGAAGAAGAATATAACTGTGTGACTGTTTGACTTATCCTGGTAAAGAGACAGTAAAAAAAAAAAAATTTTTTTTAACACAAGATGGTAAATTTCGTTCACGTTTACAGATAAGCCATTCTCTGTTTGAAAAGTCATCAATATTATCAGGTGTCTTGGCGATTGACTTAAGCCTTCATGCCGCTTCTAAACAAGCAATCTCCAACAGCATGTATCAGTTCCTGTACCGTCACCCCTCTGTACCATGACAAAAGGATGTCAAAATACTTTTTTGGGCGTGTTACTTTATCTCTCTTTTCAGTGGTCACAACACCTTCCAGTTTTCTATCGGGAATTTTCAATCGATTGCGGGCTCAAGACCTACTCACCACCCTCGCCCCAACAATAAGGACAATAATAATAGCAGGAACAACAACGATGCAATGTCACCACACAAGATATGTGGGTAGATTACTATCTCACTAACCATCTTAAGACGCTAGAGTTAACAGTTTTAAAAAAATAGAGGGAAAAAATTGTATAATGCACGCCTGACCTGTGTGAGATCGTATGACTGGCAATCTCGACGCCCATGGCATAAAGTGGGTAGACAAGGTCGTAATTGGTTCCGCTTCCCGACACAAACAGGCAGCCTCGAATCTGAGAAGTTGACCATTTCAGTGCATTATTAAACATACAGAACTCTATTTATGTGAGGTGGTTACATAGTCTGTTTATAAACAACATATTCATATCAACAATGTGCTGAAGACTAGAACTGAACATTATCAAAGGCTTAAAATTAACACCAGTAGAATGAGATTCTCAAGGAAGGCAGCATACATAACCCTCGTAGACCAAGAAAAAAGGTGCTTTGCTTGGAAAACAATTCCTAACCTTTAACCGGCATCTCCTAAATGGGAGCTTTAGGTTATAATTGTGACTAGGTTATGTATTCCATATAAAATGGCTTAGCATCACATGCCACCAAGAGCACAGAAAAGAACTCCTGCAGTGTTGATGCGATCAGAGGAGACAGACCCAAATGCTGTCCCGACAACGACGAGGAAGTCGTCTAGTTGAGTTCACTTGGTTCCTCCGAAGTCGGAGTACATCTGCCGGAGAGGCGGGGAACGAGTACTGCAAACAAATAAGCCAGTAAAACGGATGTACACGCAAAACTCAGGTCAAGGTAAAAGCCAAAAGTCCATTTTGGACGAACAACCGTGACTTACCGCCGGAATTCACAGCCGGTGAACAAGAAGAAGAAGAAGAAGTTCACTTGAGTTGAGTCAAGAATTGACATCACAGCGCTCATGACGTAGACCACATGAGAAATGATACTATAAAACTCGTTTTTTTTTGGGGGGGGGGGGAACGGGTGGGGGCGGGGAGGGGGGGGGGGGCTCAGATCCATTGATGAGTAGAAGACAACATTGTTTGGCATCTTACTAGAAGGCAGGCCCAAAAAAAAAAAATTACAACACAGGTAGATACCTGAATAGATACATTGTGAGTAAAAGGCTGCTGGGGGAGAAAATGGATTAATGACCTGCAAGTCCCCGTGCATCCACAATCAGCGTCTGTGGCTTAAGCGTTGCGAAATTGTTTTGTAATTCTGAGAAATCCAGTTCGATCGCAGGTATTGGCGATTAGGCAGGAGACCGCTTTGCGTTGTTTTCGACAACGGTATCGGAAGCTGACCGCTCAAAAGCAATGGTAAACTACTAAACGTAAACTGATATAGTCAAATCACGAACAGTCACAAGATGTTGAGACAGATTCCATAACGTCTTGTAAAGAATACGCCACTAACTAACTACAAGGACAGTGGTAAGTGCAAGTTGTCGAGCATTAGTTCCTGTCCACTAAGTTTATCGACAAAAGAGATCTAAAAATGGTGATGACAACCGATATTCTGTTTTGTTTAATCAACAGTATCCATACATACGATAATATTTCAAGCGCTGTTTTTAAATTGTGAAAGATCGTTTACACACCTTGAGATTCAGCATGCTTATTTTGATAACTTAGTATTTTTATAGATGACAGGGCAGTAGACTGACCAGTAGTCAACATCATGCCACTTGACTTTCATCATCGTGATATCTCTGAAGAGAGCCACGTTGGTGCATCGGTTAGACGTTAGCCTGCGGATCCAAAGGTCTGGTATTCAGATCCTGATGCAGCCAAACTTTTCAAAAATGACTTCGACTTTCAGGTCGACCCAGTCTGAAATGGGTACCAGGCAGAATCAAGGGAAGTAAAGGCGACCGGCGGAATGTTGACCACATCACCAACGAGTACCGATTGGTCTATAAAATATAGATCTAGCCCTATTTGCCCAGTACACTTGAATGCGTGAATAAAGTCCTTTACTTTGTATCTAGTACCCTTTCCTTGTTAGACTCGATCGACTTCGAATCCCAAGGTAAGTTTTAAAATGCACCAGGATGCACCAGGATATGCGACCACCGAACTAGTCACTTTGCAACAAAGGATCCCTCGAGCAATAGCAAAATAAAAAATGTACCATGGTACAACAGAGGTTGGCTGTAGCGTATCCACTGCTAAATATGGAAATATTTCTCTCTGAGGCCCTAATCTCCCCCTTGGTGCCATTCTCGTACCAAAGCCAGGAGAACGGGTTTTTTTTTTCCCAACCGCCTGCCGCGGCAATCGACCTCTGGTTAACTTCGAGGATTGCATAAATAAACCATTTTACTAACGCCTCAGCCCCATAGCCGCAGACTCACAATCAGTGTTGCCACTTTAGATGCTTTACATCCAGATTTAGAGGTTTGTCCTTGAATTTAGATGGCGTTTTTGACGTTTAAATGTTAGATGTTTTTGTCATTCGGAGTGAATTTATCGAATCTAACCTAAGAAACAGGATAAAATTTGACCTCTTAAATGCTATCTTGACAATTCAATTTTGCCTGATAACAGTAGGAAAAGGCTGTTCCACTTATCAGCTCACTGATTGGGTATTAAAAGAAATTGGAACAGCTAAAGCATACCAGAGTCATTTTGGATCTGAAGCTTCAACTTCATCATCCAAATTAAGTTTATCCTGTGGATCTTGTAAGGCAGACTTCACTAAAGATGAGGACATGATTTTACAGGCTAAATCATATCAATTGCTATGTAATTTGTGACTCTTTCCATTTGGAGGTGTGTTTTTTAGACGTTTTCCCCACAAATTTAGATGTTTTTAGATATTTTTTGACTCCGTTTTGGATGATTTTTGTCAAAGAAAAATGGCAACACTGCTCAATCTCTTATGATACATATGCTGACACAAACCATTCTGGGAAGTGTGATGATCTTCTGTTTATGGACGACCTTGGTTTACTTGTGCATAGTTTGTAAACAGTCTCAACGTGCAACCCAAGACTAATCTTGTGTTAATAAACCAATTTTATTATCCTGATACATAAATTCCTTCTAATATTGTGTTGTTGTTGCAACTGAGATGTGGTTCTTAAGAAGAATGTTGCGAATACCTTGGACGACCAGAAAAACTAACAATGATTGGCTGGAAATGGCTAATGAAAGTAGAACATTATGTACAACAATGAGAAGGAGACAAACAAAGTTCTTTTATCATGTGATGAGAAAATAAGCACTGAAAAAATATCGTGACGACTGTAAAGATCACTGATAGAAAAGGCAGAGGCAGACAAAAAGAAATGATGGTGGATGGCTTAGCGCAGTGGCATGAAGAAATTTCATCAGTAGAATTGATCCAGAACACCAAAGACCGAGATCTGTGGAGATGCTTGAACGCCTACGCCAGCTGGCAAGGCACTTGATGATGATGATGATTTATTATTAACGTCAGAGTTTTCGATTCCATAACTTTCAGAAGACGGGAAATCGATTGCATCTGGTGTTTTAGAAGAACATTTCTCACATCAAAACTGTATTTTCCAGGATAGGCAGCGTACTCACTGGGCATCCATTAGGGTTGTATCGCCCTGGTCTGAAGAGTCTTTGATAGTAACCATAAAAGGCAGCAGAAACTTCGTCATCGAAAGTCAACATTACCATCTGGGGTACAGACTTTACAGGGAGATCTTTTGGAATGGAGGTGCCCGCACAGTAGCAGTGTGGTAGTTGACAGCTTGAGGAGCAGGCTGTAGGATGGAAGGTTTAACATTAACTAAAACAAATAACACTATTACTCTCTTGGGCATGTAATAGCATGGTACAGAGAAATTCAAAGAGCCTTAAAACACACACACACACACAAATGAAAAAAAAAGTAGCGAACATATGTAGAAACAAAATATATTTAATTTCAGATCAGGATATCTCCCCGTGTGGGCTTCGGGGATTGACGAGAACCAAAAAAAAAAAAAAAAAGACCCACTCCCCATCCTCTCCCCTACCCCCCTACAAAAGCATGTCGTAGGAACCGACTTATTTGGAGCGTTTCATTGAAAGCTGAAGTGTTGAAAGTAAAAGTGCATCTGCCGGAAGGGCAATTAACACAAATAAGTCAGATTGGTAAAACAGGTGTACGTGAAAACTCAAGTTTATAAATCCAGGAATGGACGAATAACCATATCTTTCCGCCTAAAATAGACAACCGGTGAACACTACGAAGAAGAAGAAGATAAGGTTATCAGTCGCAGTTATAACTTCGCGACTAAAGGTCACCGCTCAACTCCTTCCTGTAAAAACGACACAGAATGTCTCTGTCTCGTGTGAGTAGTTAAACACACAGAGGTCCCTACAAACTACAACAAGCATAAAATGCATACTGCAGCCGCCAAAAATGTCAGCATTGACAGTCTGTCACTGAAATAGCAGTTCATCACTGATGGAAGTAGTAGTCACGACAAATTATAAGGTTTAAACACACGACAAAACTTGATTAACATGAACAGAATGTTGGTCCCAGGAGAGATTCAGAATACACCTATTATCGATAGTAAACACGATATTTTCAACATGAACTCTTGTTTTTCGGTCCCTTGGAGTACATGTTATCAGTGTTTACTATAGTGGTGCAGAACCGGCCAGTTTTTCAACACACCAGCATAACCTAGAGAAAAGGACGTTAACTACCCGGGACTTTTGAAGCGATGCTTGCCACTCTGCATGGAGCATGCCTGTCTCCATCTTTCTCAACATACTCGGTGAGTCAGATACAGTAACAACATCTGTGTACAGCTGCAGGGAGTTACTAGGGCATCTGGCCGACGCTCAACACTCAAGGGAAAGGCGAGATAGATGTACAGTCAGACATTTACTGGTACCATCGGAATTTGAACATTATATTCACTTCTGAAGATGGAGACGGATAGCTTATGGGAGTGTCCCGAGTGCTATGATGTCGCTTCTTAATTTAACATTCATCATTCATTTTAGTTTTTACTAAATTACTATTGCAATAGCCAGGATAAATGGTAACTATGAAAATTGGATACCTGGGAATGTATGCAGGAGTGACGAGAAGAAATCAGATCAGGAATGAGGCAATAAGAGAAAACGTTGGCCCAGAACCAGCTCTAAATTACTTACAAAAACGGCCAATCAATGGTTTACCCACTTAGATAGAATGCCTTTTGACGCTATAACATACACGGCATACACAAAAAAGAGTACAAAGATATAGAGCACAAAGTAGACCAGGAACAACATGGAAAGATAACATCAGAGAAACTCTACAACAGCCCAATACATCCATGGTCGGAATGACAAGAAGAGCAAGAAGCAGAACCTTATATCTCTCCCGATACCCGAAGTGGTAAGAGGAAGTGAAGAAGAAGAAGAATAGAGAAGAATCCTGTAGTATATACTCACATCCTTCGTTCCACTGCACGCTGGCTGATTCCTGCTTCCCGGCAGGTGCTGATTGTGCACTGACAGGATCCGCCTTTTTCGGAGCTGACTCCTCTGAACTCTTTCCATCTGTCTTTTTTCGAGGGCTCTCCTCTTCTGACTTCTGTAGAGGACTGTCATCTTCTGACTTCTGTGGAGGTTTGTCATCTTCTGACTTCTGTGGAGGACTGTCATCTTCTGACTTCTGTGGAGGACTGTCATCTTCTGACGGCTTTGGAGGGCTCTCCGCCTCCGATTTTGGCTTGTCTGGAACGTGTGGCTTGAAATCTGGCTTCTTGATGCTACTGACATCCTGCCACTGATGTGGCTTGATTCCTTCGGGTCGCCACCAAGACTTGCCAGCGGCTGCTGCTTGATTGATCCACGAGTTCTGTATTGAAACTGAATGTGGTTTATAATATAGTATCATATTAGTTGTTGTTTAGCAGAAATATTTTAATTATGTCTGTGCATACACATATTAGTTGCCTCTACACACAGTGGCGAGACGTGATCAATTCACATGAGTAAGCGTTAGTAGGTAACCACTACATCGGAGAGGGTATCACGTGATATCTTCCTCCTTGTGGTTTCACAGTTGAGAGTATGCATGTATAGTAGTACTAGTAACTTAAAATTTCATACGTTGCAGTGTCTGCATGAGTGGCCTAATCCTTACATATATTTATTAGGTGTTTAACTGCATACGAATATATCATTTCTTTTCGTATACATACAGTTATGTCTGTACATACATATATTAGTTATGTCTATAAATTTACATATTTGTTATTTATAGACATACATAAATTAGTTATGTCTGAAGATACACACATTAGTATTGGTACCCATATTAATAATATTCCCACACACGCATATTTGTTATGTCTATATATATATATATATATATATATATATATATATATATATATATATATATATATAATATTTCTGTAAAATATATAAATTAACGCTTTATGTTTTGTATTTATATGTATACACACACACAGAGACACACACAAGTAAGTCTGGTCATACCACGTTGAAAATACCGGTTCTCGTCCGACAACCGAAGTCAACTTCGTAGTTAGTACTTTGATGGGCGTGGAGTTTTATCATGGTATTGAGCGTTGCATGTCGACCCAGACTAAAATGGGTACCAGGATGGCTGTCCTGTGCTGAAAACATTACCCACCTAGTGCCGATAAGTCTGTAAAAATATGTGATGCTCTTCTTATATGCCCGATGTGCCTAAGGAATGAAAAGGATCTTTACTTACTTTTATTATAAATAAGTAAAGGAGCCTTTCCACACCTTCAGGTGTATTTTGATTATTGAACCAGATCTGTTTGTTTGTTTTAGTATCCAGAAGCCATGAGTTGTTAACCCCTAGGCTCGGTATTATGGATATCGCAACCTTTCGGCCTTGATTCTATTGTAAATACCGTAAATCTGGGAGAAATGTGGCTTTTCTGCCTACCCCTGGGAACGAACCCGGACCACAAGGAGTTCGTCACCCGCTCACCGTGCAATCCGGTTTAGCCAACTACGCTAGAGATCTGGGCATGGAACCAGATCTATATTTTATAGACCAGTCGGCGCTTGATGGATGATCTGGTCAATATCACTCCAACCCCGTTTACTTCCCAGGACTTTGCCAGGTACCCATTTAAGGCGGGTTCCACCTAGAAACATAGGTCCTTCTGACAAAAGCTGACTTCGTCAGGCACTGAAACCGCGATCTTTAGATTTGCAGGCGACCATCTAGCCGCTACACCACGGTGGCTCCAGTGGCGGATAAAAGTCTCGCATCCTTCCGATTGTTTTATTTGATTCGTTTTTGGTAATGTATCGTTTCGTATTAGCTCGTCCTGATTCTTTTGTTAATTTTTATATCTTTCGCATTTTAGTTTATACGCGATCTGTCTAAATGTTAGGATTCTATTCTTAGGTCGTTGATAAAGTCTTTGGTAGAAATTTTGGTTGGTATTTTTAATTGTTCTGCTCTGTGTATTCTAGTCAAAGTTTCCATTGGTTTAAGTTACTCATACTTTCTATATTTGTCGACTGATTTATTTTAAAAAGTATTAAAAGTCTATGGCTAAGTTAATTTATTAGATCACCTTTAATTCTTCTTTAGCCTCCTGCATAATGCCCTTGTTTGGCCGCACCCCGCTTAACGTGCTATTCTCGCAGTCTGACTATGGTTGCGGTTTACAATCCCCAATGGGTTCTCCTAACGTCTTATTTATCGTAGAGCACTTAGTATTTGAGTCTGGTCCAAGGCGCATCTGCCGGCACAGCAGTCTTACCCACGAGCAGCCTATCAGATTGCTCATTTTTATTTTTAACAACCGTACGAAACAGCACGATATTGAAACATCCTTGTAAGCCGTGACAGCCCAAGAGACATCAACCACTGTCTTCGGACTAAACCCAGCTCTGTCTTCTTGAACATACTCACTGAGTTACTGAGGCACAATTAAATTCAAAGTTTAGCTAGCATGCATCTTCCCTGAAGCAACATAGGGATGTGAGTCGTGGACAAACGTTACAGTGGGTTGCAAAGACTTAGTCTTAGTCGAGGTTTCAGCTTTATTGCAATAGGGTCACCTCATACTTGCTCCCTTCCTGTGCCAGTGAAAATCAAATGAAATGTCCCTCACAGTTCCGTTTGAAAAACTGTTGAACAAAGAATTAGTCCTGCACATAGAGAAATACGCGCACGCAGTAAATAGGGCGGTTGCTAGAGGCGCCAAAGCCAACGGTAACCACCAGAAATGCAGTTCACCATTGATGGAAGTAGTCAAGCACGGTAAGTTGGCTAGGCACACGTAGAATTATTACATAAGGTAAATCACCAGCCCACACGTAAACCGGCTAGCGGCCATATTGAATACCACGACTCAACCGCTGCACAAATAAAAGGCATTCTACGTGAAAAACACAGCTTACAGGGCTGCGCCAAACACTAAACAATAGCCCAGGCAGCGAAACCGTTAACTACCGTCTATATGTGGCATTAGCAAAGCGCTGTGGGAAACAAAAATAACGTCGAAGCTTTATATTCCGCCATGCCTAGTCCTCCCTTTGAAACCGAAACCCTGAATGTCGGGCTGCAAAAAGAACAGTTGCGGAGGGGATCATACCAGTCGAGTGAAGGCAGGGGCCCACCAGGACACACTTGGGCACAAAACTTCAATGATACCTTGTGCAGGAATGTACCTGAAGCAGGACAGCTGGCGAGCGAACAAGTTTCATTCAGACATGCTGTGTTAGTAGGACGTTCTGAAAAGGACCTGCTACATAATGTCATCATCATGGCTTATCCTATTCAACAACGCTTACTTACCTCCAGCGTCGTCGGACGCTTTAACGCTGTCTTTATCAAGAGACACGATGTTGCTGTGGTTGGGAATGCCACCGCTTTGGGATTCTTCACTGCTGGGACTGCTGTCATCAGAGTCACTCTGTTGACTGCTGGAGGAGTCGCTAGCTGCTTCACCACCCGAGCAGTCTGCCACGTGAGGCCAGTCGCAAGTTTGTGTTCCCGCGCTGAAATGTTGAATTTGTTTGTTATTGTATTTTTTTTTTTTTAATTCAAATAAAATCAGAACACTTTTTTTTTTAAATGATCACAGTTTAGATCATGGTGGCTAATATATTGAAATGGCTGTGGCATATTGAGAGAATGTAAAGGTAAAAAGATACGGTCGGGAGGTGTGAACAAGCGTCATTGCACACGGCCATTTACCATAAGTGCTCTGCCACCAGGATGTCAAATGAGGGAGAGGTAAAAACTGTATACACACGAGAGTTGGGTGGTCGTATATGACGAGGCAGACCAAGAAGACAGAGAGATAATAACCAGACAGACCTACAAACACTTGGTGTCACCAACTGGAAACCGAAGGCCAACCAGAGAGATGAGTGGGCACAGGTGATATCTGCAGCAATTAATCTCAAGGGCCGACAATGCAGAAGTGAAAGAATTAAAAGGTAAAAGTAAAGGACCCTTTCACGAAAGTGGCGTATCAGAAGTTTGCTAGATATAATGTTAGCCCACAAAAAGCCTTGATGGGTGATGCGCTCAACATCCCGCCGGCCATCATTACTTCCTAGGACTTTAACTGTTACCCATGTAGGGCTGGGTCAACCTGGGAGTTAATGTCATGCTTATAAAAACAATTGTCTCGATGTAGTGTCGAGCCCAAAACATTTACGTCAACAGAAAAGCGAACAATTTTAATTGTTGAAAAGGTGACCACGGGTGATGTGTTGTACTAAAGGTATCAGAATCATAAACTGTCATCTCTGTGTTAAAAAAAAAAAAAATTTACTCCAGTAGTGGCGCCTCTGCCTACCTTGTAACCATTTCTCAAGTAATGTTAGTTACAGGACATTGCACAACCAACCCCAGCATTTTAAGACTTTTTATAGGAAAATTTACCTCCAGTAGTTTTTTTACCATTGCTTTCAGGATGGTCGGTTTTTCGATACCACAGTCGAAACCAATGCAAGGCGCAGGGTCCGCAGCTGGGATTGAACCCGGCATCCCGGCATTACGAAGCTCGTTTCAGTAATACCTATATTGTATTTACACATGTATCTCCACTGTAGCGACATGTCTAGCTAATTGTTTGACATTTTGCTACATATCGGTTTATTAGTAGCAAATATCTAACTGATCGTATCACATTTAATGACATTGTTTAACTTATAGAATCCTACTAGTGACATATCTGGTTTTTAACTGAATAGTAACAGTATCACGTATATCTATGTAAGTTATACCACAATAGGACATCTCACAAAGTGCCACCAGGCGAATGAAGATCACACGCGGAGAGGTCCCGGAAACCACTTTCAGCCATAAGGCCATTTTTCAGACCCGGCTATATTTAGGGCTCCCGGCAAAAACCAGAATGGGGCTTCAAAATAACTAAAAATTGCATCCCACACGGGGATGACGAAAATGGCTTGATATCACATTTATTGACATCCCAGTCTAATTGTTACAACCTCTACAATGATATTACTACTACCCATCAATTTATCCCCAAAAGAAGAAAGAAAAGACAGAAAGAAAGAAAAAAGAAACAAAGAAAAGAAAGAAAAAAGCAGACAAAGAAATAACGAAACAGATAAATAAATAAATAAATAAATAAATAAATAAATTTAAAAAAAAAGCAAGAAAGAAAGAAAGAAAAATGCCAGTAATACACGAGGTAATCTACCTTAGCAGTTAAATCTTTGTAAACAAATAGATGGCTATAGTTCTGAAATCACATTAACGTGGATGCATTTGTTAACTATAAGACTTGTAACTCTAAATACGTTCGCTTCCCTTTTAAAGAGGGAAGTTGCTTGTAGATGTTACATCTGCCTCTACACTCACAAGTGAGAGTCAATATGTGAATGCATACCCGATTTACACATGGACTATGTGTATGCAGACTGCTGGTTTTTGTTCTCTCAGACAATACACTCTGCCTTCAAAGGAAACACCCCTACTTAGGTGCCTTTTACGATAGGTTTGCTTGGGGCAAGTGTCTGTTATTCTTTCCCCCATAATGGTTAAACCCACACGGGCGATGTAGTTGAGTTGAGTCCAGAATTAATATCACAGCACTCGGGGCATTCCCATAAGCGCTCCGTCCTCATCTTCAGCAGCTAGAGTCCTAATACTGATGGTCCCGGTTACAATCTGGTTGTATGTCCGTCTTGCCTTTCCTCTGAGTTTAGTGAGCCGGCCAGACTCTTTGGTTACACCCAGGTGCCTCATTCTCTTCAGACCATAATAATCTTGTTTCTCTACTGATTCTGTTGCTTGTTCCCAAAGGGCCTTGACCACATCTGCCTTGTCATGTATCACCACCCAGTGGTGAAGATCCAGCCATTCTGTCTGTCTGTTCATTACCCACTACTCCGGCATCGCCTGGAGAAAAAATTGGGCAATGCAGTATTACACATGGGTATACTCGCAACAGCAGTGACATTTTCCCACTGTATTTAGAAAGTTTGTGGATGATCTATATAAGAACCTAATGCATATGTTACATTAATGGTGCCTCTATAGGAACTACAAACCATATGCTTTCCTAAGTCCAAGCGGAGTTGCTAATGATATGTGTCCACAGCCTTCTGTCACGTGTCCTGTCAATTATTCAGGATACAGCTGTGTGTTTATGTTCTTCTTTTCTGATCTTCCTCTGGATTTCTTCAACCTCGCCCCAGCTTTGCTGTTGTCATGACTGTAGTTGTCCTTTTTCCATGACATGCTAAACAAAATGCCCCACCCCCCCCCCCCCCCACCCTTTGTCCCCGATGTGGGCAATCAGTTCTATATGTGAGTTAACGATGCCAAAGATATCTTCATTACATATTGAATGTGTTTATCAGCAGTCTTTAAAACTGTGTCTATGCGATGCAGATGTTCTCTATCGTAAATAGCAGCAGCAGCAACAACAACAAAAATAACAAAACAACAACAACAAAACAGCAACATCCAATACTAATCATAAATCAGGAATGGTTGCTTTACTAAAGGGCTCGGGTCTTCTCTGTTATACGCCACTTAAAACGTGGTAATAGCCTATATTAAAAGGCAATGTTTAAAATCATATTTTCTGTGGTGTAATACCAAACGTGTGCTGCTGCTCGTCTGGCAAAGGTATGACCAAACTTTTCATCCGTTAGTGACCGGGTTAGGTTTTGTGAGTGCGCATATGGCTGGAAAGGTCAGTTCTAACATTGAAAGTTCTTGAGCCGTGTGGAAAGGGAACTGAGACAAAATCTCTCTGGTGATTTGTTTCAGTGACTTTACTGGCTAGTGTTTTCTGAATTGCTGCTGCAAATGTATCTTTAGCAAGTGTCGCATTATAGTTCTTCACTAGTTTAGGGTCCTCTGAATCTTTTCTTTAGAGTATTAGGGTTTGTTGGGAAATGTAAATGTAGACAGATTGGCTGGTTCACCACTTCGAGGTAAACTGATGTATAACAAGCAAGATATGGGTGTAAACAGTGCAGCCTGGAATGATCAGGAGCATTTGGTCTCTACACTAACAAAATGGAAGTTTAGTTAAACCACTATTGGTACCATCAGCACAACAGGGCATGTCCTGCAAACAACATACCAAGGCAAAACTTTTGGCTAAGAGAAAAATCGGTGTAAGTCCAACTTTACAGGTGGCTGAGTGAATTACAAAAGACAGTGAAGTTCATGCTAGAGAAAACATTGCAGATATGTATAATCTTTTTCAAGCGAACGAAAGAAGAAAAAGAAGAAGGTACCATCAGAATTGCAATGAATATAATCCTGTCCCAATGTGGGAAGCAGTTTTTCGTTATTTTCAAGCCCCACAACAGTAGTTGTCGGGTACCCCAATTTAACCTCACGATTAAACGGAGTTCTTAAGACTTGTGCCCGGGTTGTCCTCATCTGAATGGTAGCAGTTTGTGTCACCGGATGTTGGTCGCTTGTTGTAGGTCCTGGTGGGATTGAAAGACACACATATCAGCATTTCAACTCTTCGCCGGCTGCTGAGTGTTAGGACAGAGCTCTGTTGGAAATATCCCGAATGCAATGATTTCGGTTCTCAACTCAGTCCAGCTCAAACAAAAATATTCTTGTACTCACCAAAAATCAAGTGATTTGACTATCTCGCTGGAATGCAGCTAGATCACATACCACCACAGGCACTGTATCTCAAAATATCAGCTACAAGATCAGGAGGAGGGCGGTGAAAAACATGGACCCACATTAAAGACACTCTACGCCTTCACGGCATGATAATAGCCAATGGCAGCTAGCGTGCCCTGGATCGTAAATTATTCTTCCACACGTCGCTTAACGGTATAAGTGGTTGATAATGATGATGATGACTCACCTGAAATGTAACCCACTGGGACAACGGAATGTGTGAAGCACATGGTCAATGCATCTGTAAAACACGGACGGATCTTCGTAGTCGCAATAGAAGTCCTCCTGTTCACAGGATTCTACCAAGCTGCTCTCGCCACCATCGTTGTCTTCATCAGCCTTCACGGCCGCCAGGGCCAATAGTAACATGACATAGGATAATTCCATCAGCTGTTTCATCGTCAGAAGTTAGGCTAGATATCAGCTTTATTAATAATTACCCTGTATAAAGTACGAGGTTCGGTTTTAGTTTTTAATTTTTGAAATAGTAAATTAGAAAAAAAAAATTATTTCTTTTTCTCAAACTTGCTGGCAAATTATTCGTTATTGGTTGTTTTTGTTTTTTTTTTCTTCTTCAGAATTTGCTTTCTTAGGTTGCTTAACTATTATATACCGATTGTTATCATTTGTTACTATTTGCTTTGTCTTCTGCTTCACTTCTGTTTGAAAAAGTTGTTTAAATTCCACAGAAGAGAAGAAGATATAGCATTAATTTTATTTGTATTTTTTTTTTTACAGTAAAAGTTTTCACTAGGATGTCTTCTGACTAGAACAGATGGTCACGTTGTAAAGGGCTGGAGAAAGTGGGTTTTCTTTCTGAAGACTGCGTTATATGGCGACAATTTGGCTGACCGTCTGATTTAATACAGCCACAGCGAAGCCTGCAATGGTTGAGCCAATGTTGTGACTAGGTCTGTAGTGTCAACGTCCTGACTACGTCTGCGGTGACCGCTATTGACACTGAGCTAATCCTTTCAAGGACCTCCCATCTTAACGACTTGTGAATGTGTCGATTCTGTGTGAACGCCAGAGCGTTTAAATGTAAACAAAACAGGATCGTAGTCCAAAAATATTGATTAAACTTGGTTTACCAGTGCAGCAGGTATGGTCATTAGTTGCATCACAGTAAATAATAAAAGATATAGCAGTTAAAAACTACACTGACACATAAAACAGATTTGATTAGGCCAGTCTGATATCCCTCAGGAAGCAATGATTACATTTTTTCAAGCTTACAATTAGTGCTGAACTGCAATGAGAGAAATAGTCTTTAAGTGCTATAAAGAACCGTGTTGTTATTTGCAGAGATGGACATAAAGCTGGGAATATTTACTCGAAGTAGAGATGTGGTTTTTGGGAAGAATGCAGGAATATCATGGAATTATAGAACGATAAACTAGATACAGTGCTAGAATTAGGCATTAGCTAACTAAGATACACCTTCATAAGCTAAGATACACCTTCATAGGCTAATTAAGATATACCTTCATAAGCTAACTAAGATACACATTAATAAGCTAACTAAGATACACATTCATAAGCTAAGATACACCTTCATAGGCTAATTAAGATACACCTTCATAAGCTAAGATATACCTTCATAGGCTAACTAAGATACACCTTCATAAGCTAAGATACACCTTCATAAGCTAAGATACACATTCATTAACTAATTAAGATACACCTTCATAAGCTAACTAAGATACACCTTCGTAAGCTAAGATACACCTTCATAAGCTAATTAAGATACACCTTCATAAGCTAAGATACACCTTCATAAGCTAATTAAGATACACCTTCATAAGCTAAGGTACGTCTTCATGAGCTATTTAAGATACACTTTCATAAGCTAAGATACACCTGCATAAGATAATTAAGATACACCTTCATAAGCTAAGATACGCATTCATAAGCAAACTAAGATATACCTTCATAGGCTAACTAAGATACACCTTCATAAGCTAACTAAGATACACATTTATAAGCTCACTAAGATACATCTTCATAGGCTAACTAAGATACACATTCGTAAGCTAACTAAGATACACCTCCATTAGCTCACTAAGATACACATTCATAAGCTCACTAAGATATACTTTCATAAGCTAAGATACACATTCATAAGCTTACTAAGATACACCTTCATAGGCTAACTAAGATACACCTTCATCAGCAAACTAAGATACACCTTCATCGGCTAACTAAGATATACCTTCATAAGCTAACTAAGATATACCTTCATAAGCTAACTAAGATACACCTTCATCAGCAAACTAAGATACACCTTCATCAGCTAACTAAGATATACCTTCATAAGCTAACTAAGATACACCTTCATGAGCTAACTAAGATACACATTCATAAGCTAACTAAGGTACACCTTCATAAGCTAACTAAGATACACCTTCATAAGCTAACTAAGGTACACATTCATAAGCTAACTAAGATACACATTCATAAGCTAACTAAGATATCCCTTCATAAGCTAAGTAGGATAACCTTTGAAATCTAACTAACATAGACATTCATAATCTAACTAATATAACCCTCATAAGCCAAATAAAATACCCGGGGGAGAGGAGCAAGGGGACGGCAAAGAGATGGAAACCTAAATGGCTTGGTCATATGAATGGGCGAGACAAAAACATTGGCATAATCTGTGATTGCGGTGATTGTGTGATGGTGAAACATGACAGCCTACTATTATCGGCACGGCTGACGATGTAAGCACCGTTTGTATAGAATTGTAGTGCACACAAACACATTTAAAGGAAAAAAAAATTATCTATAATATAAAATTAACATGGTCATGATGCTCCAGTAAAACTTTCCAGCATACTCACGCGTTAGGCTGGCACTAATTATTTACAAGATCATACTCTAAAACACTGCACAGTTTTGAATTATGTTTACAGACAAGGAAATTATGTACTCAGTAGGCCATCCTATAGATATTATTAGGGAACTGTCTTTATCCTGCTTTGGAAGTTGAACTGGGTACTTGGAATTTGCCTTGTTGGCTTGCCATTAAGATTCAGATTTTTGTAAATCTAGAAGGGTTTCTTCTTCAAATCTTCAGCCGGCTAGAGAAGAACAAGCGACGCAGACGATAATAAGCTGATCAGTGGTTAGTTGCGTATCCTTTACATGACGTTGCAGAACCAACCCCAACAGCCTCTGGCCGTTGTGTGGTTTTTCTAGGCAAATTTACGTCCAGTACTTTGCCATTGCTTCCTGGACGGTCGGCTTCTTTGATACCACTGTCGAAACCAATGCAAGGCGCATGGCCCGCATCTGGGATCGAAACTGGCATCCCGGCATTACAAGGCGTTCGCATCGACTTAGCTACAGAGCCGACAAGCTTATGAATACCAGAACATTTTTCAAGTCAAGATTTCTGATTCCTGTATCAATCAAAGCCACTAGGGCAGAGATCCCCTGCAAGTTCAGTTCTTCTTCTTCTG
>CAJHNH020001226.1:810608-845608 GCA_905116865.2 Candidula unifasciata | reverse complement strand
ATGGTTGAATTCTTTGTTACTGAATGAGTTAAGTCATTCACACGCCCAACTCCTCCACCTAATGGAATCCATGGTAGCACAGTGGCTAGACACTCGCCTGCCAAACCAGAGGTCTAGGGTTTGAATCTGCACTGAGGACTTTTCATAACTGGCCTTGGCTCCCAGGTGAACCTAGCCTAAAATTGGTAGCAGGTAAGGGGACTGCTGTGAGCACGTCTCCCACAGAGAGTTGATGAGTCTAAACAACATGTTTGACTGTAAATGCTCCTAACACAATCACTGATGTTAGAAAGGCCCTTTATTAACTTTTTTTTTCAAACTGTACCTCCCACATACACTTTTGTAATGAGCGGGAAATCCTATGAGTCATAAAAGGTCCCAACATTAGGGGTTAAAGGTCAGTTGAGAATGAATTAGCAGGAAAGCATGTACAAAGTAAGCTTGTGATTTCCTGTGGATGAGTGAGTGATTGAAAACTCGTAGATGAAAAGAAATGATTGGAAGCAAGAAAGTAGGAATGAGTAGTTCAGTGTTCAACAGCAAAAAATAAAGGTTGGGTTGATTGCAATTATATGCCATGAATTGTGATAGCTGACAGTCGGATCAAGTATCTGGTATCCAGTGGCAATGGCCCAGGAGTGAGCCTGTGTTAAACAATCAATTGGCCGAGAATGCTGGTTGTACTGTACATAAGAGATGAGGAGCTAGAATGAATGGAACTTCTAGAGTATAAGCTAACTGAAATATTGTTAGTGCTGTAGACCTGAGCTGTAGCAATTGTGGCATATTCCCTAGAAGAACGAGTAATGACCGACAAGACAGTTATAACAGCAATAAACAGTTAAAGATTAAACTGTGTGTCCTCAAATTGTGTTGGATACCAACTTAATCAATTGGAAGAAAGGTTGCTGCTGGTCAAGCCAAAGTATATGCAACTTTACCAAATCCTAGATACCTAACTTTTCTTCCATCAAAGCAAAACCATGGACATAAAACATTCCCAGAGCAACTTGGCACATTCCTGCACTTATACAAGAAATCAACAACATGACATTACTCCAAATATTCAATATTTAATTCCTTCACATACACTCACTTGTCTACACTAGAGCTGATGAGCTTCACAACAAGCAGTTAATGAAGCACAAAACATAAAAATAGTTTGAAACACAAGAGTTCCCATGACGAAATAGTTTATATAATGATCTCTGCATCCCCAAGCTCCTCATCTGATGGCAGATCACTCGGATCAATCTTGGCATACTCTGGGTCAACAAGAGGTAATCCTAGTCTCTCTCTACGTTCAAGTTCCAGAAAAGCCTCTCTTTGGGCCCAGTCATGCAACCTGAAAAAATATAAGAAATTACATAATTAGTGAAATCAATCAAAATTACAACCGGAGTATTAAGTTCCAAAATTACAACAGGCAGAATTAATTTTCCAAAACACAACAGCCAGAATCAAGTTTGGGGTGGGTGATTTTAGTCAGAAACATGAAGGACAGTTAGAATGTCACTCAATGTGCCAAGAAAGCAATCAGGAAAGCTAACCCTGAAAGTCTATGTATAAGGAGATTCATGCTGATGCATGCTTTCAATAAATGCTGCAGGCATTGCCGTTTGACATCCATGCAAACTAACCCCGATAAGCTGCATATAAGGAGATTCATGCCGATGCATGCTTTCCTTTAATGCTGCATGCAGGGCCGTGTGACACCCATGCAAATGGTGCCAATGGCAAAGAAAGAAGTCCAGGATGCTGAAATGAAATGCTCATTTTGTGAAGGTAATTAAAGAGTGGAAGGCTCAAAATATGGATGTGAAGTTAAGCAGCCATGTGCAGGACACACCGATTCCTTGGGCAAGCCCAGTACTAGAGCACCATGTATTGACTCTGCACTTATTAAAGCTTCCTTCGATGGTAGGAAATGGCAATTCTCTACCTTTGCCTTACACTGAGGGCTGAACAGTCTGCATATGGCTGTCCTGGACAGGTTCTCTAGAGACAACACCTGTGGATCAGGGGAAAATAAAGGCACCACAAAAATGAGACTGTAAAACATCACTCAATGTCCCAGGAAACTAGCCAGAAAGGCTAATCCAGAATACAAAAGCCTGAAGAAGTTAATTGTGACAGCCGAATGTCGCAGATGTCACAGTTATGTTGCAAATAGGCTCAACACATTGATGTCACTCGCAGAAACAATAAAGAAGATGAACAATCAATTCCTTTATTATGACAGGCGGAATTAATGTCCTCAATTATATAGAAGAAGAATCAAGTTCTATAATTCAAAATTAGGAATAAAGCTGCATAAACATACAAACTGAATAAAGTTCCATAATTACAACCATAAGAATAAAGCTCCATAAATATCACAAACTCATTAAAGTTCCATAATTACTATATTGCTATTCCTTACGTCCTTTTTAGGACATAATTTTTTGTTATTTGAAGCCCCACTCTGGCTTTTGCCAGGGGCCGCAATATAGGCAGGCCATAAATATGGCCAATTGTCTGAACGCGGTTTCTGGGACCTCTCCACGGTGATCCTCATCCACATGGTGGCACTTTGTGTCATCGGGTGTTTATCACTTGTGTGATGTCCTAGTGGGGTAGAAAGTCAGTCAGTCAGAATAAAGTTCTATAATTACAACCATAAGAATAAAGCTCCATAAATATAACAAACCCAACAAAGTTCCATAATTACAACAGGAAGAATAAAGTTCCAGAATTACAATAGGCTAAAGCAAGGTCTATTTTACATTATCCCATCCCCAGATTGGACTGCAGGTCATTTCATTCATTAAGGACTTTCTAATATAACTGTGTTATGTTACTGAATGGGACTTCATGTACTTGCTTGTTTGATTCTTATCACTGAAGTATCAATCTTATGGACAGCAATCAGTAAGAAAAAACGTGTGCATGCACACCAAATGTCCTTTCTGGTCTGCTACCCAAAAATCTGACACCATGAAATCATAAGATCACAATCCAGATGACAGACCTTAGACACCTTGTTCAACCTCCAAAGAGGTTATCATCAGAGCACCTACAATAGCCACGCCAGCTAGGTGTAACTTACAATGCTGTGAGCGTCAGGACCGTGTTAGAACCAGCAGAACAAATACCTACTAAAAGGTCTACAAGTACAACAATTAGAGAAGATAAGTTTCCCAATTCCAACAGGATTCACTACATTTCAGAACGACAACTTGAATACTCAAATCAGAGTAATAAAAAAAAAAATCTAAAAGCAGTGAATATGATAACCCTCCTCTAACAAATATATTTTGAGCTAACAAAGAGTTGGTCTAATAATCAAATGTACACTTCTTGTTATTTGTATCAACATCCTAGAACATCAACCTGATCCTCACATGCTCCATCCTCTGATGCAGCAGCCCACTCTGTCTCCACACTCAACGTCATCATCAGTCAGCAAGTCCTTTACAGAACGTCGCTCTCTTCACGGCACGCCTGTAAGTATCCCTTTCCCTAGCCAGCTCTCGGGCCTCATGTGCTTTCAATGATGTGCACTGGGCATATGATGCTAGCCTCGTTTGTTTACTGACCACTGGCACCCAGTGAGTGTTGCAATCATGTGCATGCCTGTAACCTTTACTTTCCAAGATATTTCCTGGTACCCCATATTAGACTTGAAATAAGTGCCTTAAGTAATTGTATTAAAAATAATTCATTTAAACAAGTAAAGGAATACTTTTATGCCACTGGCACATGAGATATTAGACTCCTATTTTTCGAGACCATTAACTACCCGACCAGTGAGGTGATCAACATTATGCCAGCCACCTTGGCATCCCAGGGCATTAATGAAAATTATATAGGATGGATTTAAAAAGGTGAAGAAATCAAAAAAGTGATCAGACAAATCCTGGTATCAATAGTTATAAGACAGAAAAAATGTGAAATAGTGGACAGTTCCCAGAGGAGAAGCAGACAGAGACATTTTCAAACATGTACTGAAATGGGGAAACAAGTGCACTAAAGAAACAGGAAGCCCAAGATAAACCAACACCCACTCCATCCTTTTTTTTTAAACAGATGCAGACACTCACACACATTGATGTATGCACACACACACACACATATATATATGCTTAGGGTGGCTAAAGCAACAGAGATCTGCATAAGCTTGGGAATGCCCAATGTGCAGCAACATCGATTGTGATAACATGACATATTTCATGGAAACAAAAAACAATCAGTCACACGGGTTCTGGGGAGACTAGGAATTTAATAAAGAGTTAGTGAAAAGAATAAAACAGAGACAAGTAAAATATACTGGTTCCTCTCAAGATATAACAACCTTATAAGAACTATAACATCCTAATGCTCCTATGGTTAATATATTATGACTCACATAAGGCTCACATTCTATTCCTCAATTCTGTTATATCCTGTGCATTCTTTTTTAAATATCACGGATAACATCTAGTCTGTCCCTTTTGGTCTCTAACATTGAAGTTTGTCTTAGGGTTTCTCTTGGACATCATTGCTACCTGAATCCATTTGTTTCCATCGCAGATATATTATGAAAAATTAACAGAGGACCAGTGGGATAAAAGGGCATATGTTTGCCTGGATTAGAGACTTTCTGTACAGACACTGTGTGATTGTCAGACTGGAAGAACACAAGAACAATCTGGTCAGGTTACAAAAAAGTTTCCCCCAGGGAGGTGTTATATCTCCTACCCTGTTTACTCTTTTAATTAATGACCTCCTAAAACAGTTCACGATGCACATTCACAAGGCCCTACATTTAGATGATTTGGCCATATGGACCCAAGCTGAACATATAAAAACAACTGAAACAAGAATGCAGGAAGCTATAAATACAGTGAAGAAATAGACAAGCTCTTGGAGAGTTACAATAAACCAGACCAAAACCGTCTGAACTCTCTTCTCTCTTTCCACAAAGCCAGAACAAGTTGATCTGTACCTAGAAGGAAACATCCTTTCAAAAGAGGATAACCCCACATAATTGACAGTAAAATTATACAAAAGGCTAGCCTAGGGCCCCACATTTAAGACACCCAAATGAAAGCTACCCTGCAATTCAGACTTATAAAGAAACTTACTGGAACAAGCTGGGGTGCAGATGCCAACACTGTACAACAAGTATAAACAGGATATGTACGACCAAAACTGGAGTATGGCATGGGAGCATATACCACTGCAGCCAAATCAAACCTACACAAACGAAAAAATACAGAACACTGGTTCCAGAATCATAACTGGAGGTATGAGAGCGCACCAATCTATGAGCTGGAGGCAACTTCTGGCCTCCAGAGCTTGAGCCTTCGAAGGGAAGAGAAAGTGCTTACCCTAACAGAAAAATGTAAATTCATGAACAACCCCATGCACAAAATAGCAAACAACTTAACTAAAAACAGACTGAAAAGACAAAGCTTTCATTTCATCATCTATCAAAATAGTACTATAAAACAAAACAGTGACATCCTTTCTAAAGATCCTCCAACGTGGAAAATGATCCAGGCATACAGCATAGACCTACAGCTTAACTATACAGTCACAACAACCATTCCAGGTATAGACAGAAAGGCTGAAGAATGTGACCTAGGACTACATCCAAAGACCCTTGAACATGTCTATAACTCTTATTCAAAACCTGATTGGACTTATGTATACACCGATGGATCACTGGAGGGAGCAGTGAAAATGGAGGAGCTGAATCGGTCATCATGCTGCAAGAAGAGACCACAGTAGAAACGTCATGCGCCTTCGGAAGACTCTCAACAAACTTCTGAGCAGCAAGCAATTATTTATTAAGCCAAAGTGCTTGGGGAAAAAAAAAAACAACAAAAAACAGCAAAATTGTTTTCCTTTGTGATTGCGTGTCAGTCCCCAGGTGACTCAGAAGGATCCACGAGACAACACATAGAGAGAACTGATCCACTAGCTAAACAGACTAGCAGAAAACATTCAAATCATTCTCCAGTGGATCCCGGCTCACGGTTGCATACCAAGAAATGAGTTAGCAGACACACTTGCAAAAAATGAAACAAAGGAGAAACAACAAACCCATTCACTGTCATTACCACAAATCAGAACACTTATCAAGGGAAAAAACAAGGATTTGTGGAGAAAACTAATAGTAAACATCCACAAGATCCCATCAGCAGACTCAATAGAAAGCAACACACAACAATATTCTGTCTATGAACTGGACACTACAGGTTCAACTACCACATGCATAAAATAAAGATTGTACAGTCCTCACAGTGTGCCTGTCAAACAGGACCACAAACACCTGAGCACATTCTGCATACTGCCCACTCTACCTACAACTTTGAAAAGACACCTGACCTCAAAAGCAAAATGTGCAGAGCAAGCTATGGGGAACCATGAAGGACATGCTATTGACATGCAAGTTTACAGAGGCAACCTACCTGATGGTCTGATCTGAGCATACAAAACCAAACACAAAGAAAAAGAAGGAGAACAGAGGACAGCAACCAATGGTGGGGACCATATAATCTGTCAACATGTTGAGCACCAAACTAATCAGTCAGCACAAAACTGACAACCCTACAAACAACATGCAGAAAACCTGGCCTGGCAGACATGGGAGGCTAGAACCGTCAACACAAAGAAACACACAATGAAATAACAGCATAAGCAAGATCCAAAATTATAACTAATGCTATCTGGGAGAGGCTAGCTTCTTAGGTAGTGGCTGAACTTGGCCAATTCAAATTGATAATGAAGACGAGTGCTTGTTTGGGGATTCTCTGTCCATCTCTCCTAAGGATGTATGCAGTGTATAACCATCTTCTTTGTCTTATAATTGTTGTCCAGACTTTTCTTTTGCTTTTCACCATCTGAAAAATATATCCAACTAAACCTTCATTTATTACCTTAGGCATTTGTTTTCAAATCTAATTAACCTTAATGATTCTCCAATGTTGGTCAGATACAAATAAATAATAGCCTGAGTGAGTGCACGGCTGGACGCTCAGAAGCCCAACAATGATCATCACTGTCCCCATGAGTGTATTTCTAGTGCAACCTTGCTCATTTCTTAAACATGTAATTTCTCACACAGTAATACTAACGATTTTGCAAATACTTCCTCAGTGAAAAAACTACTACTTGAAACTTACATGTAGTCAGGCATGTATGCACCAACAAAAAGGCATCCACAGAAGGCTACTGTAATTACCAAAAACATCATCAAATGATGCTGAAACCAATCTGTGTCACGGTCGCCAGGTGCATATCCATATGATGTCCAGTTCTGTCAATCAAAAAAAGATCTTATTCAAAAATTTTCTTCAATAGTGAAGTTTTCATTTCCATAAGGTCTGAGTGGTTTCACCACCAATTTGTGTGTTAGAATTATCAGACATGGTCTGAAAGTAAGCAAGCCAGATAACACTTGTGTCCTCAGAGCTGATATATTAATCATTTTTATTATATATATGAAAAAAGGGTCATAAGGTCCCTGGCGTTTGAACTGGTGATAAGCATATGAAATATTTCAACATTTCTGATAATGTGCTGCTATTTATTTGTTAACTTTAGCTCACATTGTTACACTGTTACCTAAATAGTATTGGTACAATACGAATTTCTCAATGCCATTGCATGGTATTATTACTATTAGTGTACATGGCTCTCCTTTAAATAACGGTCGCTAGCTGGAAGGCGACGGTCGCTTAGTCGGAGTTCACTTCCTTGGCTGCAGTGCAAATACGGAGTGGTAAAGAGGGAACGAAACAAATGACATAATTACCTGTCATCCTACGGTTGCTTAGGGTTAGGCTAGGCTTAGGGTTTGGGTTAGGGTAACACATGTAGCATCGAGTACTTACCCATAATAACGGCCGCTATATGTGACAATTTTGACGCAGGAGTTCCAAATAATGGCCGACAATGTGCTGCTTGTGGGAGTGGCGCCACTGGAATTCTCCTAAATATGACGGCTAGTGCCCTATTGATAGCGATTTGTCAGTTTGAGTAGCATCCACAGTCCTTTCAATTGTTTGGGTGTGTATGTCACTGTTGCCCTTGTTTTTGATTCGTGACTTCCAGCTAGCGATCCTTATTTAAAGGAGAGCCGTGTACATTCTTTACTATGTGTGATTGTGTGCTATATCTGGATAAGTAGAATTTCGTCTATCTTTCGAATAACGGTCCCAAATTATTGAGGCCCCTCAGTCACATGTAAATTGCGGACTTCCGCCACCGCCGAGAGTATCTTCCACGCGGCTATGCACGGCCTGGAGTGGGGCTAAACTAGATGGCTGGGACTCACGAGCAAATGAAATAAAGGAAGCTGCAGGAGATGCGGTAGCTGCTGCTTGTGAGTCCCAGCCATCTAGTTTATCCCTAATCCACGCCGCGTGTAGCGGCGTGGGAGATACTCTCGGCGATGGTGGAAGTCGCCGAAAGTGCGCAATTTACATGTGACTAAGGCCCTGTTAGGGTATATTTTCGGCCTCGATAATTTGGGATCGTTATTCAGAAGATAGCCAGAATTTCTGATAACTAGAACAATTTTTCTTATGTTCTTGTGACTTTTACTTAATACTTATCCAGACTCGACTGCACTTAGTACTTTCTGTATGAAAATGAAAAAATAATGTGGTTACCATTATATAATATTAATAATAATATAATATGACTGGAAACCATTGCAATGTGCAACTATGGGGTGACCCGTTTGCTATGAAGCTGAAACTAAGATTACCAGGTTAATCATTATTTGGCTCTTCTTTCAATACCGGACGCGGGCTGGACGGCTTAGTTGGGTTTAGTGGAAGTTCTCTCCCTTGGCTGCACTGCAAACAGTGAGCGGAAAAGTCACGAAACAAATGACATACTTACCTATCATCATACGGTTGCGTGTAGGGTTGCGTGCGGTTGCGTGTGGGGTTGCATAGTCATCAAACGGTTGCATGTAGGGTTGCGTAGTCATCATAAGGTTGCGTGAAGGGTTGTGTAGTCATCATACGGTTGCGTGAAGGGTTGCGTAGTCATCATACTGTTGTGTCTAGGGTAGCCTATCATCATACGGTTGTGTGTAGGGTTGCGTAGGTTTGGGTTAGGGGTAGGGTTAGCGGCTAGGGTTAGGGTTAGATGTGAAAATTTTGACGTAGGAGTTCTAAATACTGGCCGACAATCTGATGCTTGTGGGAGTGGCACCACTGAAATTCTGCCAAATATGACGCCAATAGCGCACGGCTGGTGCCCAATCGTTGAATTGTCCGTTTGACTAGCATCCACAGGCCTTCGATTGTTTGTGTGTGTATGTGACGTCGACGAAGTTGGTCTGGTGGACTACTACCTCGTGCAGATAGATGCCATGTCTTAAGTTTGCGACGTTGCTGTAGCCTCGCCAAGCGTCAATTTTCACATCTAACCCTACCCCTACACGCAATGGTATGATGATAGACACCCTACGCAACCCTACACGCAACCGCATGATGATAGGTAACCCTACACGCAACCGTATGATGACCACGCAACCCTTCACGCAACCGTATGATGACTACGCAACCCGACACGCAACCCTACACGTAACCGTATGATGATAGCTAAGTATGTCATTTGATTCGTGGACTTTTCCGCTCACTGTTTGCAGTGTGGCCAAGGGAGAGAACTCCCACTAAACTGAACTAAGCCGTCCAGCCCGCGTCCGGTTATCATTATTTATTATTAATATTATGGTTACTGGTAAATAATCGTCAACATTCAGGTAAATATTACATTAGCATACAAATCACAATTAATTATAATACTTTTAATGTATTAACTTATTGAAACATAGTAATAAATGTGTTAAATAAACAATTCTGGTTTATCTTATCAAACTGTTCAAGTTACTTAACCTCTTCTTTGTTTTTGTCGATATCACCAAAATGCTCCGTCAACCGTTTTAATTCTGCAGATTTTTCCATAGGCTCAACTACCGCTCCAACATCCTTATTCTTTTTTGACGTGGAAATCAGGACCCTATGTGGCAGAAGAGGTACCATCAGAGGTCTCAGCGAGGTCGCTCGAGAAAGCACCCGCAATCTCTGACCTTGCAGAGAGAGCGACCTAACAAACGCCGCCATGTTTACTGTGTAGTTCTTCAGTCGAAAAGTCAGAGAGAAAAAAACTGTTATTGGTAAAAAACATGAAGTAACAGTGAGAGACAATTTTAAACGAAATAATATAATATAGGATCCTGGGAGTAGATGGTTCTAGAAAACTACAGGGAAAGATTGAACAGTACATAATAGGGACTAGCAAATGAGAAGTTAACATATCTTAAGACAAAATAATGGTATCCCTAATCTCTTTAAATATCCGAAAAGATCGACTACACAGTATCATTGTTTGAAAGTTCATTTAAAATATATTGAATGTGACAGTCTATACTTCTACATTACCATACAATTAATACATCATTGGCACCTTTCCGTCTTTCCAGACGATAATGTTATATTGCTCTAGGAGGATGATGGGACTCAGCCCATGGCGATGGCGAATGTGAATAGCAAGACCCGCCCGCGTTAAGAAAGAATAATTAACACATAAGCTATGCGATATTGTATAACCAAACATAACTGGTAGAAAAATTGGAACTCTGCTCTTGCTGCTAAAGATGGGGACAGAGCGCTTGTGGAAATGTCCTGAGTGCTGTGATTTCGATTCTTAAACATAATTGGTAGACACAAATATAGTTTTTTTTTTTTTAAAAGGGTCTCTTTTCCACTCCTTTGTGCGTACTGCGAATATAGGGCTTGACTTATATTTTATAGACCAATCGGCACTTGGTGGGCGATGTGGTCAGCATCACGCCGGTCGCCTTCACCTCCGATCCGCAGGGGGGCGTATAGCTGCCAACGCCGAGGCGACTCCCATGCATAAATAAACATAATTTAAATATTCAAAAAAAATCTATATATCCCAACAATAAGATGGATGCGTTAAACAGGATATTGTTGTTTAAATTACTACTACTACTGTTAAACGAACTCAAAGACAATCATTTATAAAACCTCGGATGATAACTATTGATCAGTTAATCTCAGTGTAAAGAAACCACAAGTAAATGCAGTTGACAGCTTGACACTTCTAGTCTGAAAGAGGCCACTAGTAAATGCGGTTGACATCTTGACACTTCTAGTCTGAAAGAGGCCACTAGTAAATGCGGTTGACAGCTTGACACTTCTAGTCTGAAAGAGGCCACTAGTAAATGCGGTTGACAGCGTAACACTTCTAGTCTGAAAGAGGCCACTAGTAAATGCGGTTGGCAGTCTAACACTTCTAGTCTGAAAGAGGCCACTAGTAAATGCGGTTGACAGCCTAACACTTCTAGTCTGAAAGAGAAGTCAGAGGATGGAGACAAACAATATCAGCTGTACCGGTCCCTGGCGGCTAAGGCTACTTCAATGCCCCCCCCCCCCCTTTTCCCCACATGTTTTTTTTTAATAAGGAAAGCGTCCTTTTTCAGGTAAGATCAAAGCAAGTAAAAGCAGCTTTCATGATGTAGACTAGACCACATCACCCATTATATGCTGTTTAGTCTACCAAAAAAAAAAAATGTTTCGTACAATGGACTTGGTAGGTTTTTTCTGGATCGTTACATTCAACCAGCATCCCCGAAGGGAAAGTTTTAGGTTATAATTGTGACTAGATTATGTGCGCCAAATAAGATGGCTTAGCATTGCACGCCAAGTGACTCCTAGAGTGTTGATGTGATCAAAGAGGACAGACCTAAATACTATCCTGACCGACGACGAATTCGCCTGCCGGCCAACCAGTGGACTGTCCCGGTGGTCGATGTAATGCTCCACTTGCGTACAAAGTTTCCTTTATAGCAGTGGTCTTCAACATGGAGAAAATGGGCTGGGGGGGGGGGGGCTGGGGGAAGCACAAAGCAATTTTGAAATAAAGTTCATTTGTATTTTTAATAATCATTAAAATAATATTTATTTTTCCGTTTAGATATAAATATGAATATATAATGATAACTATCCCGGATATGCCAGGACGTGCAATGTATTGTCTGTGTCAGCATTATTTAAATTATCTGTTTGTTTTAATTATATAGTGATTATATAATGAGATATATCCCGGATATACCAGAAATTGTGCAACATTTTTTTTTAAAACTACAGCATTTTTAAAACAAAAAGCCAGAAGCGTTTTCTTTTTTTTTTCTTTCATGAGAAGTTTGTAGAACTTTAGTTAAAAGACCAGTTAATGTGATAACAATTGCATTTAGTTATAGATCAAGAACACGTTCTGACCAGAACATTTCTCCATCCTTTCTATTTCGCTTTGCTGGCCGAATCGTTAAGAGTTCTGGACTCTCACGCGGGAGCCCCAGTTTCGAATCTTTGGTAAAGTAGTGGATTTATTTTCTATAGGGGCAAAAATAAAATCCTTACCTGCTCAGTCTGTGACGACGCCAGCAGCTATGCAGTTCTAAATCCCCACGCTCAAAGAGCCCTACCCCTACCCCTGCCCCTACCCCTGCCCCTGCTCCTACCCCTGCCCCTACCCTTACCCTTACCCCTACCCCTGGTCTACACCGTCAGAATTAATAAATACAAGCAGTAATTGCTGAAGCACATGCGCACTGCACATTTTTTAAAACTAAACGTTTAATTTATGTGCTCTATCAGTGCTTCCCAAACTTTTCTGGGTCGAGGAGCCTTTTTTTTTTTTTCAATAAAAATCTTTCCAAGACGCCCTAACTTAAGTCAAAGTATGACTATTCGTGTCTTGGTTTAATTCATTATGAAGATTTTACAATATTTTGCGGCGCCCCTGTGAAGAGGTTGCGGCTCCCCGGGGTGCCGCGGCACAGTTTGGGTAATACTGTACTATACAATTTGGCGGTGTTATATTAGTAGTAAAAGCCGCTACGGATCCATATTATTTGAGAGAGGATGGATGGCTTTGCTGGTTGGGTTGAGGATCCTGATTGGGGATCCGGTTTGAGGACCTGGACTGAGGATCGACCGAGGAATGAGGATCTGACCTGTGGATGTAGCTGTGGATTTGAACGCTGTTGATGCGGATGGGAGTTATCGATGGGGTCGTGACTACTGGGGGAAAAGTCCTGGAAAATCAGATTGGTGTAATGGTTGGGGGAGCCCCTAGCCCGTGTACCGATTTGTTGTTAACGAAACTCTCTCCAGATGTTTCTCTAGGCGGCGCCCCTGTCTTGAGTGTGTTTCAAAGGCCATAGTCTGTTTAATAGCCCACTCGTTCCATGGTAATTATGATAACATTAGTTTCAGATGTCACTACGCGAATAATTTTGTCAGTTTTTCGTTACATTTGTTGTCATAGCTTGGTAGACAATCCTTCTTCTCCCCCCCCCCAACCCCCCCCCCCTTTTTCGTTCTTGCTTTCTTTTCTTCTTCTTTACACACACACACACACACACACACACACACACACACTATTATCCCCTATCATTTAGAATTAAAGAAAATTCACCACACACACACACACAACACACACACACAAATTTCTCCAACACTCTTTTTTTCCATATATTTCTTTCCCGCCTCTCTCTGTGTCTTTCTTCAGCGTACTTCTTCACTGCCATCTCTCTGTGCCTAAACCCAACCTACACTTTATAGTCTGATGTTTCGACACAAACAACAAGGAGGTCTGAGAAAGATAAAACATTACTACTAATAACATAAAAAATACACCAAGAGTCAGCAGGGCTAGAACACGTGGTGTCCCCTAATTTTTTAAAATAAAAGACAAGCCTTGGCTGCTAAAACTTTGTCAAGGGATCTGATGGTGCACTAAAAATAGCTATAAAAATGGCGAATGAGCTTAGGGTTAGTTCCACGACAGTCTCCCCATGGACACAAAAAATATACACACTAGCTCACATCTGATTGGTCGACCTTAAGTCACCCGACCTTCGCACACTGCTACGGGAGTGTTCGGCAATGCCGTTGATGTCGCGTGTTGTATATTTAAGCATGCCAGCGCTTTTAACACTACAAAAACATTTATAAACTGGGTCTAACACACAATTCCCCGTAGAGAGTGCCCCCCCCCCCCCCGGGCTGCAGACTAGTCTAAAAAAATTATGAATGGAACGTGACCTAGTTTGTTTGGGGAGACTATTGTGGAACTGTCAGAACAAAGATAGTTAAAGTGCTTTAAATATTAAATATACTTCGACACAAATAATTTTGACTGTAATTTTTAAAATCCTGAAGCAGCCCTTTTCACCGTATCTACTTTAAGAATTTGAATTTTGACATCACATCCAAGTGTTTACCATTATCAGACCGAACCAGGCACGGGCTACTCAAGAATGTTTGTCCATATCCACCTTAACGGCGCAGAAACCAACAAGTAAACACGGGAGTTAAGTCCGAGAGATTTCAGCTGCCCCCGAGGCTTTTCAAGCATCTCTGAGCGAGTGTCAACTGAGAAGTTTCTTGAGAAGAAAAGTAAACAAGAACAAGAATGCAGAATTGTTTCAGTTGAACACCGTGACCTTGGTTAGAGTGTACACACTGGGAAGATTAGGTTAATTTATGTTCCTCTTTATATATGGTTTTCAAACACCGTTTTCGATTTACAGTTATTAGTATAATATGCTATCCGGTTCTAATAGCAATAACTAATTTGTAATAAATTAATGCCCTCGCTGGAAAAAAAGCATTAGAAAAATATTCACAGCATACGTAGTTATGTTTCTACAAACATAACTTACAGACGCGTCCTGACAGAAGACACATTAAAAAAAAATTTACAGCCACCCTCTGGCTTGACTTGACAGATATGATGGTCGTCTTCACTGCACCGGGTTTTATCCCTTATGTCCCAGTCTCTCTCAGCAGAACAGCTAGCTACCTGCTGAGAGCGTCGCACAGAGCACGACCTTCTTAGCTCCAGCGACGTTTTGGGCTTCAAGTTAATTCTTAACCGCCCGGGACCCTACGTTATGGTTCGACGGGGTTTCTGGGACTTGACCTGGCGGATTTTCATCCGAGTGATGACGCACTGCACTTTGCGTCACCTAGTGTTAATCGCTCAGTGTGCAAACCTTGTGGGATCCAATTTCTCTCACTCACTACAAATAGGTATTCAACTGTTCCGATGGGGAAGGCAATGTTTTTTTTTTTTTTCAAAGCTCCACCTCGACTGTCGTCAGAGCCCTATAAAAACTAACGGTTTAACGTGGTTTCTGGGACTTGTGTCTAGGTGATTCTCATCCGAATCGTGGCACTTTGTGTCACCGGATGCTTATCACTCATTGTGCGGTCCTGATGGGGTTGAACGTAACTCACTCACTAACTACAAACATTACTTTCGTGTACGTATTTTTGTTTCAATACGAATGATTGAACTAGCGCAAGTGTACAGTACTTAAAAAAATCTAAAAATGGTGAAAATATGGGGGTGACTGCAGTCAAGCTAATACACAGAAATTCCAGAGAAATTTGACTTAAAAGCTCAACAAAATGGGGAAGCAGAAAAACGTGCACAAAACAACACAACGTAACGTTTTGGCCGGGCAGTCTTTTTCAAACATAACTACACAAACGTAACAACGAGGAGAGGAGAGTATGTAGATCTCTAAGGGGTGACGTGAGCAACGTTAAAAAAATGTGATGTGGAAAAAATGAAGAAAAAAAATTAATAAACGATGGCTAAAAAATATAGTCACAAAAAATAAACAGTAGTATTGTTAATATATAATATCATACTGGGAATAAAAGAAATACAAATGTTAATGATACATAAATGATAATGTTAAGAGATAGAATAAAGTAATAATATGAAACAAACAAAAAAGAAAAGAAAAAAATTAACATTTAAAACGTGATAAGAGTAGAACTATGCTATTTAGATGAAGGTATGTTGGATATCTATACCACCTGGACTAAGAACGCCTAGGCTGTGGATGAGACGATTTTCCAAAGCAAGGCGCGTAGTATGATCGTCAGAGCAATATTTTAATGCTGTGACATATATATTATTCTTACCTCTGTGATCAGATGTATTAAAATGGAGAGGGATTGGTTTAAGTGTCTTCTTGTAAATATCGTAGAGGTGTTCCAGGAAACGATCAGCTAGCTTCCTGCCAGTTTCCCGAATGTATGCCTTGCTGCATCGTTTGCAGATAATTGCATAAATTACGTTGCGGGATTCGCAAGTAAACGGTTCCCTAATTTGAAAAGAACCATTAGGGAAACTGACCGAAGAAGTATGGACAACGAAAGGACATGTCTTGCACGTGCTGCGTGAGCATTCAGTAGTCCCAAAAGGAAGTGATGTGTGGATCGGTGGGAGTCGGCCTCGGACAAGTTGCGGTCTCGTAAAAAATGCACTCTGAATTCAAAGGAAGTACCACGTCTGTTTTAAGACACTGCATGATCTGCACCAGCTTGTCTTTCTGGACCAAGATCCCCTTTATACCACCATATGCCTGAAGGGTCCATTAGGTGAAAATGGCCATTTATTATACTTTATTTTTAACTCTCTCGGTACCAAACGACCCACCATGCGTTTATTGCTACTTCTATACATGACTTGTTATTTCTCATAAGCCCCGGTACCTGGGAAGTGGGTTGAGGTTGGGGGGGGGGGAGACTCCGCCCTTTGACCTGAGACCTAAGTTTCAAACCCCCACCCAATGATTTGCTTCCAAAATGTGTTTGGCGGTGAGAAGCTCATAGTTTTGGCTTCCCCGATGTTTTCTTACCTTATTGGGGTTGGGGGGAAGGGTAGCTTAAGGAGTCTGAATCTCTCATCCAGTTTTGACTATGTGGCGAGAAGGGCGTGGCTGATTGCCCCCCCCCCCTCCCCCACCCATTATCTTACAAACATTGTATTATTTATAAGGAGAGGAGCGGTTGAACAACCCCTGGTCCCTCCCTCCCCAGTGTTAACTTCGTGGCGACTCGCCTGTTTTGTTTGTGTGTGTGTGTGTGTGTCAAATGCTTATATCCCCTCCAGTTTTATTAATCCACCCGAACTCCTGCGTTAATTTTAAACTTGTTACGTTGAATTTAGTTATCACTTGTACATGTTTGAGACCAAACATTTGCTAGTTTCAAGTAGCAGCCGCTCTAACAAACTGTGCTATGACAATAACCGCTGGGACTAAAAGAGAGTTACAAGGTAAATACCTCATTTCCACGTCGTCACTCGCATTGGGTCAACATGGTGCTAGTCCCAAATACTTAGACCAGTTGGCACTAGATGTTAACTGTCATTGTTGAAATACAGCTTTGGAGTAGCTTATCGGGCGCCAAGCAGTTCGCATCGAGCTCTGAAGGTCGTGGGTTCGTTTCATGGCTGTGCCCTTCAGTTCACGAGTGCCAATTTACGCAGATGTCTGGATATTGTCGCCGGAGCTACGGAGTTCGTGCTTTGTGCAGCGATCTCGGCAGACGGATACCTATATGGGATAAAACCCGGTGTAATGAAGTCAATCCTCTCGATTTTAACCTTCCACTGTTACCTTTAGCCTGTTCCGCTCTTTACTACTTTCACACGTCTACCGTCTGCTTTATTATTGTTCCAGCCGTTGACTTGGTTAAGCATTGCTTTCTTTCAACTGTCTTTAATTTCCAAATAGTTTCCATAAAATAATTTTCAGGGCGGGTCAACATGAACGGGTCGTCATCATTTCGTGCTGAATGGCGTAGGCATTTTTACTGCTGATGCTTGTGCGGAGGTGTTTACCTATCTCCAGAATCTCAATCCTTAGTGTATAAGAACAGGATGACGTCTCCCAACCTTAATTTATTTATTAGAAAATCTCAGTCTGTCTCTATAAAATCTATGAGAACCTATAAATTACTGGTTATATTTTTTCAGTAACATAATTCAGTGCTGTTTTCTATCATACTGTACTGAGAAAAGGTATGTTTAGGTGTTATATCTAATATATTCTATTGAAAGGATGAAACGACTAGAAAATAAGCCGAAACACTAAAAAAATTAAGTCTGATGGTAATATAAATTTAGCTTCTGAAAAAAAATGCAAATAATTCCATCTTTTGAAAGAAAAACAAACGAGGATATTGTATAAGAAGCTGTTTAAAATAGTACACTGGATAGAGAGGTTAGGGGACGACAGTCAAAACCAAATAAACGTGTTATGAGAAGTCAGCCTAAAAACTAGTTGCAACTGAAAAACTGAAAAATAAGGAATAAAAGATATGGTTTAATGAAATGGTATAGGCACGACAAAAACAGAAACCTGGTAGGTGATTTCTGTGATCGTGAATAAAAACAGGGGTCTTAGTTTTAACAGTAGAAAAACAGAAGTTATGGTAATTTCAAAGAAAACTGGCCCTCTAAAATGCAACATCAAAGTAAACGGGACAATCCTTGAGCAAGTTGATATGTTTTTAAATACTTGGGTAGTCTGATAACATCATATAGAAGATGTATTAAAGAAGTAAAATGTACTCAAACAAAGGCAGCATTTTACGAAATGAGGAATGTTTTATGTAGTCTCTTTTTGTCAATTGAGACGAGAAAGTGAATTCTTAAAAGCTATATAAATCCAATCTCGATATATTGAAGTGAATCATTGCCATTTGGTAGATTATTGAACAATTATCTGGAAGCTGCGGAGATGTGATTTTATAGACGGATGATGAGAATAACCTGGACAGATAAAAAGAGCAATGAAGACGTTTTGAAAAAAGCTGACTCGAGAAGAGAACTGATTTCCCAAATCAGAAAAAGACAATTAAACATTCTTTGGTCATGTTACGAAAAGGAGAAAACTGGAGTATATCGTGACAGTAGGAAAGTTGGAGGGAAGGAGAGGCAGAGGGAGACAGAGAAAAAAAATGCTGGACAGTTTGACATCAAGACATGGATAATAATCTGTGTCAGAACTGATTGAAAGTAAACGAGACAAAAGGTTGTGGGTATATATGTCTACCAACGCCACACGACATGAACTTTGAGAAGAAGAAGTAGATTCGGCTAGTTTGGATATTGTAGACAGCCTAATGTCGGCGTCTGTGCCTTAGACGTTGCGAACACCTTTCGTAATTCCCAGGTGCCTGGTTCTATATCTGCTGCGGATAATTTGGCAGTGACCGCATTGCGTTGGTACTGAGAATTGCATCGAGAGCAAGCGGTTCTGCAGCAATGGCAAACTGCCTGGACGTAAGCATTGCCTAGTGAGATCGCAAACAGCCAAACCACCATGAGGTTGATCATTTAACGTCATGTGAAGGACATGCAACTAAAACTGGTTTACAAAATGGATAGCCTAATAAATTGTACTTGGATGTATTCAATGTACTTGATTACTTTACACCGTGTTTTACATGTTTAACACTTTTTAAATTGATGCCTTATAATATCTCGTCTCGTCAATTGAAAAAAAGTTATAACTTAAAAAAAAAGGCAAAATAAAGATGCCCTGAAATAAATTAATTGACATAGAGTACCAGCAGGAGTCAATCTACACTCTTTGATCGTGTAATGAGAGAGAGAAAACTGGAATATGTAGTAGGACAGACAGGAGAAGAGAGGCAGATAGTGATCAGTAAGAGGTCGTTGGGCGGTTTGACATCAAGACATAGTATGTCTGTATTAGAAATGATTGACACAGTTCACGATACAGAACTCCATGGTAAAATTAGCGCCAACACCTTAAATGAGAAACTGTAAGAATGAGATGAAGATATGTGGGCTGACATATGCCTCCCTGCTTGACCAGTCAGTAAGTCTTGTCTCTCCCGGCCTTTCAAACAGAGGCTCGGAAAGCAGCTAAATCATTCAGAAAAGACAGTTAATGTTAGTTGTATATCCTTTACATTGGAGAACCAATCCCCTGATTTGTTTGGCTGTCGTGGTTTTTCTAGGCAAAATTTAACGTTCACTATTTTGCATAGCCTCTGAATTGTCAGCTCTTGGTACCATTGTCAAAGCCAACGCAAGATGTTCTGCTGTCAAATCGCCTGCAGCTGGGATAGAACCCGACACTATGGCATTAAGAAGCGCGATCGCCACGCCTAAGCCACAGACGCCGACAGAAAGGACAGACAGTAGTAAATTTGTTGTTGACATCCATGATTAACGTATTTGCGTCTGTCTGTGCCTTCTGCGTATTTACAAATTGACTTTTGGTGTCCAAGTCTCTGTTGCAAACAGGAGCCCAAAGAACTGGATAATACTGTCAAATATGGCGGGTTTGTCACACCAGGCCACATTCCGAGATGTAAATCCTTTATTGACATTCTCATGTGTGTACTTGTTTATTTTCTGTTTGATGGCCTAGTGTGGTTAGAACGAATATTACAATGGTAATTGCAACAGTTTCCGCATTTGTTCTGAGGTTGTCCGTTAGAATACCTAGCGCTACATGTTGCATTTGGAAGTTCACAGTTGCAAGAATTATTCTCTCAATGAGTGTCTGCCCGGTATAACGTTTTAAAGACAATATAACTGTTTGCTAACATTTGAGTGCTTTAATAAAGGTAAAGTTTATAATTTCTGAAAACACTAAATCTGTTTGCTAACATTCGTGTGCTTTATTAAAGAAAACGTACATCATAGTTATTTATAAATAAGTGTTTAATAGAATACGGTTCTTAAACCAGTCGGCTTTGTAAATAATAGCCACTATTTTATATTCTCATGTACTCTGTATAATTTGCTTGGAACATTCTGGACGATTCTAATATGTTTTATTTCACATGTTTATGCCAGCATTTCCTCCAGTTTAAGGTTGCTACACGATACTAAAGACAGCATGCAGCGTTTCAAACGGGTTGTACAGACATTATTTTATTTTTCTCGTCTCATTATCGGGTCATGTAAGACGTTCAAGGAACAAATCAATTTGTCGCTTTCCGAGAATAAAATTGTTTTTGAAATTAAAGCAGTGCTTTTCCGTTGTGAATTTGAACAGAAAAGACACAAACAATAGATTGCACAATGCATTGCCTGGTATATTTCGCTGTATCTCGTCAGGTATTGAGGTGGACTCATGGGAACAAAATGCCATGGACCGTATTGTGTGGAAAGGGCATATCAGGAAGGAAATAAGAGTGAAAGGAGAAATGATTGCAGAAAGGATGAGAGCTGAGCGTCTGAAAAGAAACGGATTAAACACAAATGCTAACGATAATGGTCTTGAAATCTCATGCTATCATTGTGGAAGACTTTTCTTGACATGGGCGGGTCTTGCTAGTCACACTCGCCATCGCCATTTGCTGTGAGTCTCATGCTTCCTCATAGCGCAATATAACACTGTCGTCTGGAAAGACGGAAAAGTGTCAATGACGTCAGGTGCATACTATAGTTCGACATGTAACAAGTTGATGGGTTTTCACGGATCTAGTTCGAGGGAGAACTACAAAGGAAGATAGCGAGGCTTTTGCCTCGACTGCAAGAAATCTGACTATGGAGGTGATGGCGGTAACAAAAGAAATGATGTGTCTTGATTAGGGCTTTCTAAGTGATTCCATAAGCATCCTTAAAAAGAGAGAGACGGGATGGATTCGAACAAAATGGTTGGAGACTCTGTGGAAATCTCGTTTGATGGAATTAGTTTCATTTTTGTGCCAGGACATTCTGGCGTGGGAAAAAATGAACGAGCGGATTGGCTTGCTGGCAGGGCTACGGCAGGTTCATGCAAAGCAATGGACAGAGCCGACATTCTCAATGCTCTTAAGGAGACAGAATGAGAAGATAATTCAGGAGTCAACGTTGAATCGGCAATCTTCAAAAGACTAAAAGAACTTCAGGTCAAAAGAGGTGCCGCCAAACATGAACACTATAAAGGTAGTCAAAGAAGAATAGTAAACGAACACAGAACTGGTGTTATCAGTCACCACACGCTGAGGGATATACTGAAGATGGGATCCGAGCGCGTATGGACCTGTCCGATCTAAAATGAGGATAATATGGTTTATTGACTAGCCTGCCTACTAAAGAAGGTCTACACATTATTGATCACACTAACCACAAAATTCCCATTGGTCTGTAAAATATGCTGCCAGCACAGCAGCCGGCGCCTGTAGCTTAGGCGTTACACATTCAAAATTCGTAATTCCAAAACACATAGTTTCTTCTTCTTCTTCTTCTTCTTCTTCTTCTTCTTCTTCTTCTTCTTCTTCTTCTTCTTCTTCTTCTTCTTCTTCTTCTTCTTCTTCTTCTTCTTCTTCTTCTTCTTCTTCTTCTTCTTCTTCTTCTTCTTCTTTGCGTTCACCGGCTGTAAACTCCGGTGGAAAGTTCTGGTTGTTCGTCCACTTCTGGACTGCAGTCCTCTTAATGCCAGAACCTGATTGTTGCATGTGCATCCGTTTGACAGATCTGACTAATTTGTATGCAGACTGTTGGTTCCTTTCCTCTCAGGCAGATGCACTCCGACTTCGAAGGAAGCTCCCAATTAGTCGACTCCTACGACATGCTTTTGGGTAGGCAGTGGGTCTATTCTTGTTTTCCCTATAATAGGGCCCCGGAACCCACACGGGGAAAACACATTGTTTGTTTCCAGCTGAGATTTGACAGAAGACGTTTTTGTCTTTATTAACACTGGTATGGAGCGCCAACCGTTTAGTCAGGAACGGCACACTTCTTCTCCCTCTTCTTCTCTTCCACCATATTCCTTAGCGAAGTGTTGGGGGGAGATGTAAGGATCGTTTGTGCGCGTTTTCTAACCCATTGTTCAAGTTGGTGTTCACTTCTATTGGGCTGCTTCTGACGATCTCGCTCAATCTCTTGCGTGGTCTTCTCCTCGCTCTGTGTTTACTATATTTCTATAGCGTGACTCTTTGTGGCAGCTGGTACCGGGGCATTCTTGTCAGACGGCCACATTACTAAATGTAAATTTGAATAGTTGAATAGTAAAACCAAACAGCCTCAAAAAGACAGGGTTGGTTCTGGAACGTACTGTAAAGTATATATATATATATATATATATATATATATATATATATATATATATATATATATATATATATATATATATATATATATATATATATATATATATATATGGGGGGGGGGATAAACTAGAGTCAGCACTGGAAGAAATGGTAAAGTCAATACTATAAGTAATACTAAGTTAAAGAACGAGAAATCTCTCGGATGTGAAACTAAATCAAGCACAGTTTTTGAAGATCTGGAGAAGTTTTCTGAACCAGATCTCGGAAAAAAAAAAAAAATCCAGATTTACTCCCAAAGAAAGAAATAGCACTCCCAACTGCGATTACGTCATTTTAGCAGAATCGTGTTGTGAATTATGAAGAGGATTGAAAAGAAGTGAGAATATCAATTACAAGTAGAACTAGCAGATTCGGACAGGTTAGATATTTCAGGAACCATATTGTAAATATGAGTATCCCCCCCCCCCCCCCCCAAAAAAAAAGCAGATTGTACAAAAACATCGTCGTAACAGAATAAATAAGTAAGAAACCTTTTTTACGACTTTAAAGCATCCTGCATATTTAATGGGTGGTGTGGTCAACACAATGCCGGCCGCTTTTACTTCCCAGGACAATACCTGGTACACAAATTGTGCTGGGTCGACATAGCAGCAAAGGTCGGTTTAGATAAATAAATCAGCATTGATGAGGATTTAAACAATAGGCCTTCCATCTGACAGGCGGGTGTCTTGCCAATAGGCAACCGCGACTCGCATACATCTTCGTACTTTAATGTTTAATCCCATAAGGCCTTTAGCTATGATCACCAGCAGAAAATGTTCAACATCACAAGAGATGCGGATACAATTTTATTTGTTTCAGGTGATTAAAAACATGTTATAAACAATCGTCTGCCAAAATAGCCAAATGACATAATATCCACACACACTAACACACACACACACACACACACACACACACACACACACACACACACACACACACACAAAACCACAGCATCTCAGCAAGACAAATTACAAACATTAATGCACACAACGACAGTTTCACAAAATCAATAACTTGGCTACGAGCCGCCATGGTCTAGCGGCAAAACGTTCGGCTGCGGATCGAAAGTCGTGGGTTCGGCTCCTGACGGGGGACCGGATTTTTTTTTAAATAGATGACCTTGGCTCCTAGGTCGACCCTTGAGTGGGTACAGTCCTGGGAAGTAAAGGCGACCACATCACCCACAAAGTGCCGTTTAATCTATACAATATAGGTATAGCCCTATATACCCTATACGCCTAAAGGCGTGGGAAAAGGGGTCAT
Organism: Candidula unifasciata; assembly: GCA_905116865.2. Taxonomy (NCBI): domain Eukaryota; kingdom Metazoa; phylum Mollusca; class Gastropoda; order Stylommatophora; family Geomitridae; genus Candidula; species Candidula unifasciata. The sequence continues at coordinate 821,396 of CAJHNH020001226.1, read as the reverse complement.
CAACGTTTTATTATGTTGGCTCTATAATTAACAACAATAGAAGCTGCCTAACATAAATCAACAGGTGATATGCCAGAGCAGTGCAACGGCTAACCCGCATTAACAACAATAGAAGCTGCCTAACATAAATCAACAGGCGATATGCCATAGCAGTGCAACGGCTAACCCGCATTAACAACAATAGAAGCTGCCTAACATAAATCAACAGGCGATATGCTAGAGCAGTGCAACGGCTAACCCGCATTAAGAACATGCAACACCTCTGATTGGCATGTTAAGCAAACAAATGCAAGTGTGAGAAACAATGGAGACAATAACAACAGAACATACTCTTAAAGTAACATTATGCTTCTTTTGAAATAGTAAACTAAAGGATCTGTTTGATGTCAGTTACTAAAGTCAAGTTAAATGACCCCTTTCCACGCCTTCAAGCGTATTGGGATAAACTATATTTTATAGGCCAATCGGCACTCGTTGGGTGCAGTGGTCAATATAACACCGGCCACCTTTACCTCCAAGGACTTTACCTGGTACTCATTTAAGGCTGCGTCGACCTGGGAGCCACAGTCACTGGGGGCCGAGAGGGAGTGGGGGGGGGGGGGGTTGTCCTGACATGAACCTACTACCTTTGGGTCCGCAGGCTAGCGTTTTCATCCCAGTGGCGGACAGAGTGTGATGCTTCAGTCACATCAATGGTTTTTGTTCATGTTGTTGTTGTTGTTGCCGAAGTGCAAGTCATAAGTTGTTTCACATCAGCATCAACTTACAACCCTTTTCATGCCAGTGGTGCATTCCAGGTATGGTGCTATTATTTTCATAGACCATTCATCCCGATTGGTGACGTGATCATATCAGTTTCCACGGTGTTACCTTTTGTTCATTTCAGACTGGATCGTCTGTGTCATTTTGTTTTAAAAATGGTTAGATGCTGATTCAAACTACAGTCTTCATCCACGGGTGAGCGTCTTGCCACTAAACCAACTCCTCTGAAAGCAACGATATTAGTTTCATAAGCTGTCCCCCCCCCCCCTCCCACACACACATATACACATCAACACACACACACACACACACCAACATATACACACAACAGCATACACATAACAACATACCCACACCAACATATACAAACACCAACACATACACACAACAACATACACACACAAACACAAGCACCCCTCACAGGATCCAGTAATTTTTAGACATAAATCGGCAAATGCCAACAAAGTTCGGTAATTATTGCATTCTTTTTTTGTCTAGGAAAATAACGTCCTCCAAGGACATGAAGACAAAGGCGTATCAAGTTTTGTGTTGGACGTTTCTCGCGATCATCTCAAGGGTGATTTGCCAGAAGACAAAAACCAGCATTTTTGACAGCAAACCTATTCGAGTGCAGGACTACGGCGCTCCACCGGTTACATCAACAATTCCGTTGTATGGTACGACAGGACTTTTGTGATTGCTTCTATAACTTTGTTAATGATAGGCAGTGGAAACTCGTGCATATGCACTGCCGAGCTGCAGTATCAATCATTTCTACTCTATATTAACGGTACAATTACATATAACGAGTCTTTCATTTCCTTTGATTTTTTTTTTCTTTATACTTGTATAGTATATAATCTGCATTCTTATTCCTCTTTCGTTCGTTTGGAATAGATTATCTACATCTGCAATGTTGTCTCTAGTATGACTTTTACTGTCTCCTGTAATTGACCAAGCGACCCGTAAAGTTTGGCCTCAACCGGTGTTTCTCTTGGCCAGAAGTTTTCCCTTGATATTTTGTATTGGGGAGAGTCTTGGAGGACGTGATCTTCTGTCTCAGGTACCACATCCATATCGGCACATGCCTTACGCCAATCTTAGTGTATAATCCTGATGTTCAATGTCAGTGGCCATCTCGTAGCTCACTTATTACAGAGTCAGATACGTTGGTGAGCTATAAGTATTAGTGGGGGGTAGTTCGAGCATAAAAGAGGGTGCTAACATGTTATGCAGAACCTGTTCTGCTGTATGGCAGCGAATCTTGGAATGTCAGTGAACAAATTAGAAAGAATTTAGAAGCAACAGAGATTCGCTTTCTGAGACGAATTTTACGAATACCTTGGACAGCCAGAGTAACTAACAGCGATTGCTGGAAAAAAAACCTAATGAAAGTAGATCTCTATATACAACAATAATAAAGAGACAAACACTGTTCTTTGGCCACACAATGAGAAGAGAGACACTGGAGAACATCATGACAACTGGAAAGATGAGTGGAAAAGGGGTAGAGGCAGACCAAGAGAGACGATGCTAGATGGGCTGAAATGATGGCATGGAGGGATATCATCAAGAGAGCTGTTCCAGGGAACCAGAGCATCGTGATCTGTGGAGACGCATGAGTTCCTACGCCAGTTGGCAGGACACATGATGATGATGATGAGTTCGAGCATAGAAACCCGCAGGCTAATACAACAGGTTTGGGGCTTGGGTTTAAACAACGGATCAACATCATGACACAAGGGTAGTAACCAATAAATGCTCTCAGGTCTGAGTCCGAAGTAGCTCAGCGCAGTGCACGGGTTCCGTGTAACCGGCGAGGATCCCGAAATATTTTTGGTAGATTTTTAACTAAAAATTTTGCCCAGGCAGAACCGTTAGTCTACTCTCTTCCATTTCCAATTGTCAAGGGCTTTTTTCGTGCGCAACAATGCACACGGGCATCTGATCTTACTACCCAGAGACCAGGAGAAATTACTAAAAGTCCAGGTGAAAATATCCCAGCCTTATCCTAGGCCCGGGACCTCCAGCACTGGAGGCGGACACCATGCCTCGAGACCACGCTAATACAGCAGTCAGACACTGAGACGTCTTGTTTAAGCAGCATAATTAACAACAGAACTCAGGTCACCTGGTCATCGCTGTTACAACTTCATAGCAAACGGGCCACCGGATAGGTGCTCCGTTTGTGTGCCAACTAAAACTACACACAATGTCTACTCCTGCCCCTTGTGAAACATCAGGATCGTTCCAGACCGGTAAATCAAGGTCAATTTAACAGGAGAACTATGATGGCTAAGATGAAAAGAAACCCGGGGAGAAACAGAAGACGACGATGAAGTAGTAACAATAGTATCCGTAGTAGTGGTAGCAGCAGCAGCAGCATCAACAGTGGTTTTAGTAGTAGTACGTGTTGCTGTCGTTGTTGTTATTTGTTGTAGTGGTGGTGGTGGTGGTGGTGGTATTATTATTATTATTATTATTATTATTATTATTATTATTATTATTATTAGTAGTAGTAGTAGTAGTAGTAGTAGTAGTAGTAGTAGTAGTAGTAGTAGTAGTAGTAGTAGTAGTAGCAGTAGTAGTAGTAGTAGTGGAAGAAGAGGACAAAATGGAGAGAGAGAGAGAGGAGAACATAAAGAAGAACAAAAAGAAGAATAACAAGAACAAAACAAAGAACCTGAAAAACAAGAACAAGAAGAAGAACAAAAAAACAAGAAGAAATCGAGAGCAATAACAGCAGTAACAACATTTACAAAAGAGATAGGAGATGAGGGCAAGACATTATTGTTGTTAGAACAATATGTTAGGGTACCAAATTATGATATTTTAATATCGATTTTAGCATCAATAAGTTAATGTGTGTGGTGTGTGTATGTGTGTGTGTGTGAGAGAGAGAGAGAGAGAGAGAGAGAGAGAGAGAGAGAGAGAGAGAGAGAGAGTCTTATCTGTGTGTATTTTGTGTTTTTGTTTGTCGGCATGAGTGCCTGCGTACGAGACTATGTGATCTTTCTATAAATCCATAATATTCTAATTTATTCTCTGTTGACAATTTTCCCGGACAGGCTTTCAAGAACAGTATGAATTATAAATGTTGATAGCAGCACAAACACAGAGATAAAACAACAACAATGGAAAATATTGTCAATAAACATGTCACTACTGTCAAGGACGCAACACACTAAGATGTGTGTACATTCTGTCAGTTGTACTTTAGGGATAGAGAAATCTTTTGGCTGAGAAACATTTCAAAGAATTTGGATTAACACCAGGAAAGCGTTGCTTTAGTTAAAGAATGTAAGCCGTCTGTGACTTAGGCGTTGCGAGAGCATTTTGTGATACCGAGGTGCCAGGTTGGATCTCTGCTGCAGGAGATTTAGCAGTAGACCGCCTTACCTTAGTTTCGACAGTGGTATCGATATCCGACTGTTTAGACACAATGGCATATATATATATATATATATATATATATATATATATATATATATATATATATATATATATATATATATATATATATATATAATGGGACTGGGTCAGCAACATCTGCAAAGCAAATTTACTCAGTGGCCAAAATGTTAAAAATGTGAATCCTTATGTGCTAGAGACAGAAGCGTTACTTTTCATGTCCATTTCCATTCTTAGGGGGGAAAAACCGAAAGAAAAAAAAGCTCGTCCACATTCAACTTGCTGTTGACAGCAAGTCACTAACAGTCTCCAGATATATTTATAAAGTAAAGGTACCTTTTCCACGCCTTTAGGCGCATGGGCATATAGGGCTAGACCTATATTTTTATAGACCAATGGGCACAAGATGGGTGATGTGGTCAGCATCACGCCGCCAGCCTTTACTTCCCGGGACAGAACCCGGTATCCACTCAAGGCTAAGGTCATTATGGAAATATTTGTGATCTGGTTTGTTTACGCCACTTGAGTGGCTAAGCTTGGGGTGTGTGCGCCAGCTCTCGGGCTTTATGTTCCTATCCTAATACAAGTATCTAGACCGCTCTTTTCTGTCTGTGTCCCAATTTCTTCCTCTTATCCTTATCTTTTTGATGTTTTTCCTCGTGGGTAATCCTCCGTCCGGTTCATTCTCCTTATTATTTTATCCTGGTGCCCTCCAACGTGTTACTGAATCTGTTCCCTTCTAGTCTGGCCAGGCCGAAACCTTAGCGTAGAAAGATCGTTTATACAGCACAACTTGCAATAATCTGTGGGACACTTGGCCCCTTTGGGAGCGAGTGAATAGTGCGGAGTCACAAACAAATCATTACGATCAGATGAGAATGGCGCTGCGGGGATTTACTACGAAATGTGGCTGGCGCTCATCATTTAAGGGAAAGGCGAGACGGATGCACAAACAGTTACAAATACCATCAGAATTTGAACTTTTCGCTTGCTGCTGAAGATAGGGAAGGAGGGCTTATGGGAGAGTCCCGAGTGCTGTGATGTCAGTTTTTAATTCAACATTCAACATCCTCAGGCGTTGTTTTAAAATGCGTTTTACTGTCGTTCCATGTCTTCTGGAGTTCTCTAATTTTCACTAGTATATGTTAAAACAGAACTAGCATTAGAATCACAAATACATAACTTGATTCTAAAACTGCCATTCAGAGATTCATGTTTTACAAACTGCTGTTATCTTGCAAATGCGTGTCATGAATTCTTTCTTTGCTTCTCCGTAAATATCAAGATTACATCTTGAATAGTACATTTTGCTGTCGCTTTATTTCTCTTTGTCTCATGTGTTACATTTGCGGTAAATGTGTTTATAAATTATTCTCATCAAACGAACTGCCGTTGAAAACTGTACAAGGATATGCACTGATAGCGCAAAGGCATTGATAGGCGACAATACTGTAGCCATTGTCAAAACTAAAGATAAGTCAGAAATCTACAGCAGTACCCAATGTGTTTTTTATAGTCTCGAGAAAAAGTGTTCCGAGCTTACCGCAGTGTTTATTGATGCCGTAAAAGTAATAATCCACATGCACTCACGAATTCTAAAAATCAGGCTGCTCAAACGAATATGTGAAGTTATGAAAATATGTTCTGCGAAGTAAAATATCGCTTCTGATGTTGAGCATCAGTGCCGATTGGTCTTTGAAAGTATGAGTCAAGTATCATGTGTCAAACGGACCGTAGAGACAGGGTTCTTTACTTACAATGTGCACCCAATGTGATTAATGCGTGAATGATGTTAAAAGGACCTTGTATTGTTTTTCAAATTCACAGTAAATAATATTCAGCTTCACTGCTCAGAAATTAGCCTGGGACAACAGGAAGAGGTTTACCTAGACAAACATTGATTTCTACAGTGTTATTCACCAGTAGCAGAATGAAGAGTACGTACTGCCAGATTTCATTCTTAGCCACTTAGTCCAGACATTCCAGAAGCTGATGAAGAGTACAACGACAAACTTCTTTCTAGAGCGTTGATTAGAATGAAGAAAATTTACTGCAGAAAATCCTTTCTTTGACAGCGATCCAAACGAGGCAGACCTGACGTTAATACTTTTTATCCATTTCACGACGCAAAAAGTATAGTTTCCACGGCGGGTTGTTTGGAAAACAGACCGTGACTCTCAGACAGTGGTACGAGAGTCGCACACTGAAAGAGGTTGGGGCCTTATCACGTAATATTGCCAAACACATCAGTGGATGCACTGCATTCAACCTCCAGCAGGGCCTTTTTGTTTATTATATACTAAAGAAGTTTACAACCACAAACTGGTGTCTACAAGGGTAATTGGGTAATTAGAATGCCTATTTGTTTATTATATACTAAAGAAGTTTACAACCACAAACTGGTGTCTACAAGGGTAATTGGGTAACTAGAATGCCTATTTGTTTATTATATACTAAAGAAGTTTACAACCACAAACTGGTGTCTACAAGGGTAATTATAATGAAGAATGTTTTCTATTCAGACTGCTCTGGTAGTCACCGTCCCAAACTGGACATACCTGGCGCTTATGAGGTGTACCACGACAAACAATGGTACCTACAGACTTGCCAGGAAGGCCTCACATGGAACCAGACTCTATGCAGATGTGAATTTCCTAACGGAAGGCCACTTGTTGTGCAGTGCAGGTAGGTGACCAGAAGAGCATCAGTGGTACATGACGTTTTCATAAACCAAAACACAATTTTTGTTCATTTTCGTTTTTCTCTAAACGTGTAAACAGGCACGGAATATGAAATAAGTAGACTGGGGAAACGAGGACGTAGGCACACACCGCCCCCCCCCCCACCCCCCAGAAGAGAGGCAAAAAGTGATGAACACGATTCCATTCAAAATAACAAAACTTACTTACTTACTTTACTTTTTCCTTCCACGTATGCCGCTAAGCGTTGTGGGGGAGATGCAAGTTCCTGTCATAAGCAAGGCGGGCAGCATCTGATGTTCTGAGGCCATGCTTTTGGCAGGTTTCGGAGACCCCGTCAATCCACCGTTTCCTTGGTCTTCCTCTTGCCTTATATCCTGAGCTTCTTTGGTTGAAAATTTGTGATGTTATTTGGTCATTTTTCATCCTGGTTAGATGTCCAAACCATTTCATTCTTTGATGTTCTATGTAGTCTAAACATGGTGTAGTTTTGACAGTGTTTCTAATGTCTATGTTCTTTATCCTGTCTAGTCTGGTCTTGTTCGCTGCTTTTCTTAGACAATTCATTTCACAGGCTTCTATTTTTCTTTCATGAGTCTTGTTGATTGTCCATGTCTGGCACTGGTAGCAGAGTGTTGGAATGAAGATGGTGTTTATCAATTGTCTTTTGGTCTTCATGGTTATATCTGGATGTTTAAGCAGAGGTGATAGTTGGTATGTGACAGCATTTGCTTTCTGTATTCTTGTTTCTATCTCTCTGTCCATTCTTCCATCCTCTGTAAATATACTGCCCAAGTATTTGAACTCTTTGGTTTGCTTGATTTTGGTACTTCCAAAATTCAGTGGCCTGTGTGTTCTGCTGATCTTCATAACTTCTGTTTTTTCTGTACTGATTCTCATATTATGTTGTAAACAGCTGTTGTTGAGAGTAGACAGATGTTCCTGTAGATCATATTCATTTTGATACAGTATGCTTTGATCATCAGCAAAAAGTAATTCGTTTATAGCATACACGTCTGGGTTTGCTTCTACAGTGATCTTATCCATGTATGTTATGAAAAGTAATGGTGACAGTACACATCCTTGTCTGACACCAGTTGTGACTTTGAACCATTCAGAAAGACCACTAGATGTTCTTACTGCACTTTCACTTTTTTCATAGAGGGCTCTGATGTTGTCTAATAATTGACCCTGCACTCCGTAATCGTCAAGAATTCTCCACAGCACATCTCTGTCCACACGGTCGAATGCCTTCTCTTGATCTACAAAGACCACGTTTAGCTCTTTATCGTATTCGAGTGTCTTTTCACAGACTTGTCTTAGTGCAAATATGGCATCAGTGCAAAATAGTAGAAATAACGAAACGCTGACACCAAATAGACATCTAGCCCTATGTGGGGTAAAAAACAACAACACATATGTCGTGACTGTAACTGACTCACAAAGCATATTAATAAAGTTGGCTGGAACAGGTATACTACGTGCAGAGCGGCAGGAATTGCTTCAGAGGTCCATTGTAGTTAGCCTTCTTTTGATATTTATGCAGGTGTACTGGGAAACCAACAGAGCACTAGATTGGTTGCTTCTGCACCACGCAATGGTGCAGAGATGCAAGACACGCTAGATGTTGCTAAGGCCCTCTTGTAGCGAGTGAATAGCGCGGAGACACAAATAGATCATCAAGGTCTGATGAGAATGTTGCACGAGGAAATCTGGCACTCAACACTCAGGGAAAGGACAAGACCAAAGTATCAGAAGTCCGCTACTGGCACCATCGGACCTATCAATAACCTCGCCCCAATATCGGACGCAAGGTTATTTCGACGATAGTCTCACCAGGCCCCACCCATATTCACACTAGCTCACTTTTGATTGGTCGTTCCTGAGCTCCGTAACCTTCGCACACGGTTACGGTGGTGTTCCGCAATGCCACTGATATCGCGTGTTGTATATTTCAGCACGTTGGCGCTTTTAACACTCCAAAAACATGGAGAAACTGGGTCTAACACAACCCCCTAGAGAGTGCTGCAACCTATGTCACAGGCATTCTCTTTCCCAGAATGGAAAAAAAATGCAAGACATCGCAGAAACCAAAGAACAGAGCGTGACACACCCGTAACCTTCAGGCAAGTCGACCAACCCAAAAAACGTGTCAATGCAAAAAGATCTACTCTCTTTGGGGAGACTAACGTGGAACTAACACGTACGCAAAATTTTGTTATTTTAAAGCCCCTCTCCGCCTGTAGTCGAGGCTCTGATATAACCTAACGGTTAAACGGGCTTTCTGGGACTTGTACCTGGGTGATCCTCATCCGAATGGTGGCGCGTGGTTTCACCGGATGTTTATTTCTCGTTGTGCGGCCCTGCTGGCGTTGAACGTCAATCACCATCGGACTCACATCGGCGACCGGGTGGCTAAGTGGCTCGCCAGTAGACATCTTCGTCGTCAGTCGTGACAGTATTTGGGTCTGTCTCCTTTGATAGCATCAACACTGCAGGAGTTCTTTTCAGGGTTCTTGGTGGCGTGCAATGCTAAGCCATTTTATCTGGTACACATAACCTAGTCACAATTATAACCTAAAACGACCCCTGTCAGGGATGAGTTTTTTTTTTTTTTTCAGTAGCTACGGCAATCATCGGACTGCTCATACTGAAACCATCCCAGTATAGGACAAAATTTTTTTTTCAAAGACCCACTCCGGCTGTTGTCCGAGGGCCCTATTATACCCTATCTGCTGAAAGATCTTTCTGGGACTTGTACCCTGATGATTTTCATCCGATTGGTGGCACTTTGTGTCACCAGGTGTTTATCGCTCGCTGTGCGGTCCTGTTGGGGTTGAACTTCATTCATTCACCATCGGACTCTCGCTGGCTGCTGTTGAGTACGGTCCGCTTATGGGAATGCTAAAATTGCTGGGATGTAGATTTTTCATTTACTTCAACTCAAATGTGACATAGAATCAGAACAGCAGTAAAACTTTAAAAAAAAAAAAATAATAAATAAAAAACAAAGTCAGTAAAATACCAATTTTAATGCCTTCAGGCTCCCTGGACATACAGGACTGGACCTATATTTTATAGGCCAGTCAGCCCTCGGTAGGTAATATAGTCAACATCACGCTGGCCACCTTTACTTCCCAGTACTATGCCTGGTAGCCATTTATGGCTGGGTGGACCTGGGAGCCAACCACATTCTGAAAAAGACCGACTTCATCAGGACCTGAACCCACGACCTTCTGATCTGCAGGCGAACGTCTAACCACTACACCACGGCAGCTCCCAGCACAACAGTATGGTGGTGATAATGATGTTTGATAAGTGAATCATGTCGCTGAATGTTGCCAGTGCATTTATGTTGGTCTCAGTTTCATCCTTTTCTGCGCTGCCACAGAAAGAAATAACCTTGCATTTGGGCGGAGAGAGAGAGAGAGAGAGAGAGAGAGAGAGAGAGAGAGAGAGAGAGAGAGAGAGAGAGAGAGACGGAGAGAGGGGAGAGAGAGAGAGAGAGAGAGAGAGAGAGAGAGAGAGAGAAGGAGGGGAGGGGTGTAAGCCGCCTTCTGTTAATAGTTTTCTCTGTGCGGGCGAGGAACTGTTTCTTCTTCTTTATAAAGTCTATGACGTGTGGCGTTGGTAGTCATGTCTATCCACAACCTTCTGTCTCGTGCACTTTTAATCAGCTCTGACACAGACGATCTTCCATGTAGATTGTATCTTTCTGATGTGGGCAATCAGTTTTTCTTCATGAGTCAGTTCATTTTAAGTCATCCTCATTACTCTTTTTATCTGTCCAGGGTATCCTCATCATTTGTCTACAAAACCACATCTCCGCAGCTTCCAAAAAATGTTTCAATAATCTACCAACTGTCCATGATTCACTTCCATAGATCAAGATATGATTTATATAGCTTTTAAGAAT
>CAJHNH020001226.1:785608-803108 GCA_905116865.2 Candidula unifasciata | reverse complement strand
TGTAAACAACCCTCTATTGATAGTTTGGATATAGATTGTTTCTTCGTGTCACATTATAAAACTGAAATCTTCTCTGCGTTCCCCTCCCGTTTCCCCCTTCTCTAAACCCAGGGTTTCTCTTCCACTCTACAATACATCCTGGTTGTCGTGACATATCCCAGTGATCCCGTTTTCATCACGTGCCTTACAATTGGAGTTGTCAGTTTCTGAATGCCGGTAAACGGTTTTTCTTTCTGAGGTAATTTATTTCCAGAAATTTTCATTATGCTTTTTATCTTTCCTTGGGTTTTTTATTTTATATATGACATAAATCCATGTCACAGGAGGTTAAAAAAAAAAAGAATTGTCGAACGCTATATAGAACCAATTTTAACATAAAGCTGTGAATCCTGGACAGTTCAAACATATCTAAACAATGCTGACTCACACATTACATTTATATATAATATACATGTGTGTGTGTGTGCGCGTGTGTGTGTGTGTGTGTGTGAATAGCAAGTGACTTGGTTAATGTTTACCCTTCTATGGCCGTTCACAGCTATACTGATTTTATATCCACAGGGCGCCTACGACTGGCACACAATATCTCTTATTTACGAAGACGGCACACTGCTGTTTAGAGTCGACGAGCAACCTTGTATTATTTCTCAGGACTTTTCTGGTAAAAAGATTTCTTGCAACATAACCATTGCAATGTCTCACATTTGTTGCTGTCTGTATCGCATTATTTACTATTCATTGCAATGCTCAGTGTACAAAGGAAATGAAAAAAAGCTTTTTCATAAAGGGTTACAAAGTGGGCACACAAGCCCGTCTTACATTCGGCCCTTTCAGACACTCATCTTTCACCCTGAAATTGTGTTTCATGTATCTTATTCTTCTTCTTCTTCACTTCCTCTTTTACCTCTGTGGGTGTCGAGGGAGATATAAGGTTCTGTTTCTAGCTCTTCTGGCTGCCTCGACCATAGGCACATCGTGCTGTTGTAGAGTTTCTCTGATGTTATCCTTCCATCTTGTTCTTGGTCTATCCGGTGCTCTACGGCCTTCTTCTCAGTCCGTTTATATCTCATTTTGATTTCCATTGCCGGCTTGCTAGGCCTGTCGCAACTTCACCAGAGCCCCGTTGGCCAGGACGTTTCGGGGTGACCCAGGGTGGCCTTCATGGCTACCGTAGCGGTCCCGTGGCACGAGGCCACACCATACTTCGCCCATGTATTTCATGTATCAAGACGTTTATTTATCAAGATTCATAGTATGAATGTAAATTAAAAATGTAGGTCAAGGTGTGGGTCAAGCAGGTAAGAGATCCTTTTTTGGGTTAGTGGCATATGATGCTAGACACATATTTGAATAGAATACTCGGCACTTAGTAGATGATCTGGTCAACATCTTGCCGCTGTTACTTTCCAGGAAATTACCTGTTACCCTTTTAGTCGACAGGAGCACAGGTCTGTTTTGATGAACAAATCCGCCTCGAGGCGATCTGGAATTGCTCAGTGTGATTCAATAATAAAACGGGCTGGTTTCATTCACTGGTGATAAGCATGGTACGAAACTCAGTGGCTTATTTGTGATACAATTTAGATGATTGTAGCTCAGGAAATCTAGTAATTCTGTTATCTCATATAAGTGAGTCACCCTTTTCTTTCTTATAATTATGAGAAGGAGAAAACTGGAATACGTTGTGACAGTATTAAAGTTGAAGGGGAGGAGAGGTAGAAGGAGACCAAGACAACAGATGCTGGACAGTCTGACATCATGGCATGGAGGATCATCTGTGTCAGAGTTGATTGAAAGTACACGAGACAGAACATTGTGGATGGACATGACTACAAACCTTACACGTTACGAACTTTAAAAAGAAGAAGAAGAAGCCATAATTTATGTGTCTCATATATTTTTATTATACTATTCCATGTAACTCTGCCGTGACTGTATCATATAACTATTTAACTGTCTCATATAAATGACTATTGTGTATATAACTCAGTATCTGTCTGTAATCTATTACACTTGTTATATTTACATCGGCTTTTAATTTAATGATTATATAGCTCGAAAAGATGTAACGAACATTTTTCACGACTTTAAGTGCTTGACATATAGTGCTGGCTTGACATATAGTGCACACGCAACACTAAGGTTCTGGAGCTGGACTGCAGTTCAGTAGTGGACGAGCAACCAGAACTTTTCGCCAGAGTGTACAGCTGGTGAACGCGAAGAAGAAGAAGTGCTAGCCAGAAAGTTGTATAGAACAATCGGCACTCGTACACCAACAGTAGCCCCACTGCCTCTACTTCCCAGAACACGTCATAGAACCCCTGTTTTGACTGCGTCGACCAGTAAACCCACTTTGAAGTTTTTCTCTTTTTTTATATACACCTTTGTAAGAACTACAGACCAGCAACTGGTAGGCAAACGGGCAAGCCGCTGTGCTAATGCGGTTCCTTGTGGAGGGAAGGCTTTGATAACATTTGACCATTCACGTTTCCACCAGTCCAGTTAACTTCCAGTCTAGTCGACTTCATTGCATCTGGTTTTATCCCATATGGCTCGATGTCTGTCTCTCCGCAGAACAGCTTTCTTCCTGCCAAAAGCGTCGCACGAACACGGTAGCCCAGGTGACGATCCACCGGGGTCTTCGTAAACATTAAAATTGAGAATCCAACGACGCAGCCATGAAGTAAACCCACGACCTACTTAGTAAGGAAAGCAGTTCGGCCACGTTGCCATGGAGACCGTAAGGACATGTGGTTGGCTCCTTTCCACACGACAGTGCTCCGTTGTGCTGAAGAAAGGCGTGAAAATCGTTGTCCCACCCAGTTAGGACAAGGATAAAGCTGCTGTAGAAACTTGCGGATCAGAAGAGCTGTGCTATGTTTGTCCACCTGCACTGAGGACATAAAAAGAAACTCCACAGGGGAGCATGTACTGCAGGAGTCTACCAATCATCAGTAGAAGTGATCCCTCGTCGACGAATGTTTCTGCCCACGAGCTCCTTGACATTTTCGGAGGGTGGGCCCACCTGAGTTCATGAAGCTCAGGGTTGATCTGCTCCTGCTGCACATATTACCGGATGTTCTCGGACAGGGACAAGACGAAATTGGTGACTCTGCAAAAGGTACTGTGAGATTCAAAATTTACATTTTCGCAGCGGTAGCATAATTAGAGTAGTTAGGCATACCTGGACGACCAAATGGCAAGCTTACGGTTGGTTTATCGGACACATGTTAGACGTTGTTGGCAAATGGCAGAAGGACACCGACAGACAATTAGGACACGATGGACTTTAGGGAATAAGGCTTTCTTTTCCACAAGATACCCGGACCAGCTCACCGAGGCCAGTCACATACGACGTTTCGTTGTGTCCAGAGCCAGCTCGAGGCCCTTTCAACAGCCTCGGCCCAGTTGTTTTATTGGTCGTTTGCGCTAATTTCCTCGCAAGCCCAGCTGTTTTATCACACTGTACATAGAAGTGAAAACGAGACCTCTTGAGCCTACCTTGACGGCGAAGATTCTTACTGTGTACGCTTTGTCTCTCTTCAGATCGGCCGCCAGGTCATTGTATTTCTCGAGCTTTTACATATGATTTTCATCCATTCGCTGCTCATACGGCAAGGTCAGCTCGATCAGGATGAGCTGACGTTTCTCCGCAAAGTGTAGGACTACGTCAGGTCGCAGGCCTGTCTTCCGGATTAACTCTGGATACTTTTCGTGACCAGGTCAACCACCAATAGCCAGTCCCTCGCACAGTCAAGCATCGATGGAGCGTATGCGACCTTGTTGAATTTACCTTTATAAATTATAACACAATATACATCGCTATGCAGATCTTAGTGTTACATGCAACTAGGGACATAACATTTGTCCTAATTCAGACTGCATGGTGTCTTCGTTTAGGAATCTATCCATTAACCGAATTTAAATTTCAACGGATCATTAAAAAAATATCATAACAATTATCTTGACAATCACCAGATGCTTTTAAAACGTGTTCATATTCTTGACAATTTTCTCTCCGCCTATGGGTTCCAGGGCCCCACTGCCTAAAAAAAAAAATGAAAAAAACTATGTCATATGTGTAAAATAATTGGAGGCTTCTTTAGAAGTTCGAGAGCATCTGCCCTGGCGGCAAAGAACAACCAGCTGCGCGCAGATAAGCCAGTAAAACGGATGTACACGCAAAACTCAGACTCTGGCACAAAGCCAAGGTCCAAAAGGACGAACAACCAGGACTTTCCGTCGGATCTTATAGCCCGTGGAAAAATAAGAAGATACATTTTCCCAGTAAATAATGTTTTACGTTGGCTTAGTCAGTCCTATAGTTATATGTACACTGTTCTACAGGACCTGTACAGAAGACACCTTGCCCTCTGACCATCGGAGCAGACCCATTGGAGAGGGAATCCATGTATAAAGGTTATCTAGACAACGTAAGTGTTTTACTCACTTTTACACATTAATGCTGGAAACACAACAGATATATGTTAACTGTCTGCACGACCAACGTACCTTTATATTATTTTATCTTGTGACTGTACCTTAATAACATTGTCCCCATGTGGGACACAATTTGTGGTTATTTGAAGCCCTCCCCTGGCTGTTGATGGGACCCTAATATAACCCAACCTGTGGGTTGAACGGGGTTTCTAGGACTTTTTTTCCCGGGTGATCCTTATCCGAATGGTGGCAATATGTGAAGTGTGAATCGCTCGGTATGATATCCCAGTGGGGTAAAATGTCGATGGTAGCTTCTCTCTACGAGTAATAAGCAGTATAATGCATTATATATTCCCGAATCTGTATATCATCTAGCTTCAAAGAAGATTTAAAAAAAAAAACAAAAGATAGTGCCTTGCTTTCGTGGTGTGAATTAAAATAATAGGTATGCAAACAATAAACTGCATATATTGCGTAATGTAGAGCCTGGTATAATTTGTGTTTCGCTATTATGCAAATAAAAAATGCTTGCTGGTTATAGTACATTCCAGAAGTCATAACTAACTCTAAAAAGAGCAGTAACTTAGTAACCGTTGGGTGTAAATTGTTGAAATTAGGCACTTTTAAAAAAAAAAGTTAAGTTCCCTTTTCACGCCTATTGGCGCATCGGCCATATGGTCAGAGCGTCCCATATTTTACAAACCATCAGCACTCTGTGGGTAATGTGGTCGGCATTACGCCGGCTGTCTTTACTTTCCCAGGACAGCCCATCCTGGTACCCATTTGAGGCTGGGTCGACCTGCGACGTCCCATACCACGACAAAAATCCACGCAGCCTGCAGCGGGTTTCGATCGCGGTATGCTGGCTTACGAGTCGGACTCGCAACGCCTTAGCCACGGACGCCGCACTTAACCTGTCATTAATAGTTCCTTTCTGAGAAATTATTTTGAAATTCAAACTAGTATCTCATGTTCATTTCGCTTTATTTGCGGTATATGGAAAAAAAAATCACCATGCTTATAATTTTTAAAAACGAAAACTTTTCAAAACATCAAAATGCACACGTTTTATAGGCGTTTCACTCTCAGTTGATCATCTCCAAAATTAGCCTCCAGTGTGTTCTATGAACACAGTTCTTTTATTGTATGCGGGATATGTTGTCAGAATAATCTCCACGCCTTTACTAAGTTAATAATTTGCTGTGTGATTTCATAGCGTCCAATTAATTTCCAGAGAGATTCCCTATTAATGCTGTCAAATGATTTTTGATAATCTAAGAATCTAATGTAAAGTGGTGAGTTCAGTTAATGCTTTGCTCTATTATTATACGTAATGTGGCTATCTGGTCATTACAGGATCTGACTATAAACTATTACACCGTATTTACATTTCCACATGTAGGTTCGGGTGCAACATTGTTGGACTGAAAGAGAAGACCCAATGTCTAAGTATGTCGTAAGAGTAGACTAATTAGCGGTTTCTTTCTAAGTCGGAATGCATCTCCCTGGAATAAAAGGAACCAGGAGTCTGTGCACATATAAGAGGGATCTGTAAAATAGATTAGCACTCAGAACTAAATTTCTGAAACAAGATTAAAGCCTAGAAGTGGACCAGGGACCGTCAGCCAGAGTTTACAGCATGCTGAGCGCAAAGAAGAAGAAGAAGAAGAAGAAGAAGAAGAAGAAGAAGAAGAAGAAGAAGAAGAAGAAGAAGAAGAAGAAGAAGAAGAAGAAGAAGAAGAAGAAGAAGAAGAAAAACAACAACAACAACAACAACGACAACAACAACAACAACAACAACAACAACAACAACAACAACAACAACAAGAAGATTTACACCCATAACATGTTCATAATAATAATGATGATGATAATACTAATAATAATAATATAAAGTACTGATATATCACAATATTAGATAATTATGCGTGTTCTCTTTTCCAGCTATTGATTGCTCGCTACTGCCGAAGATTCATAGACACCGACCCAAACGGATCAAACGACAAAACCAAGGGCCCAATGCCGGTAGAGACCGCGCCGACGGTTTCAGAGTTCTCATTTCAACAGATAAGACCCAAATCAGACAGACAAAGCTCTCGCCCCGTCTCGAGCAGAAAACAGCGCGCCGTTACCAGCACAAAATATCTCCCACAACTCCCAAGAATACTCAAGTCAGGTGTCCAAAGTGTGGAACCAAGAGCTGAAACTGGCGACTTTCTGGAGACATCAATGGGTGCTGAGGAAAAAACGCATAGCTTTCTTAGATTTCCTAGATCAGGTGATGAAAGCCACGACTCCTTTCAGGGAGAAACATCGGAACAGGAACAAGGAAATCAGTTTACTAGACATGACACAACAAATGATCAGGAGGGTGATTACAATCAAGAGAAACAAGACGGAGAATCTGATAATTTCGACAGTTTAGATGTAAACAGTAAACAAGATAATAATTATGGTACACACGTGAAGACACAAGAACAAGCAGATACTGGGCGTGCAAAATCCAAAAAGAATGCTGATTCAAGGAAAGGAAACAATAATTTTGCAAAGATTGTAGGTAAATCAAGGGAACAGTCTTCTGAGACTGATGAAGCAACAAGCCAATCCAGTGATACGAGACATACAACCAGACAAACTAACAGCAATAAGAAATATAGAAAAGTTGAAGAAAATGATAGTCATTTTCAACATTCAAAACAAACTGGCAGAAAAGGTCAAAGGTATACACATGCAAACAGCAATGATGCATCTACAAGCAGCACTGAAAATAACGAAGAGGAGAAACGTCCGGTGAATGCCCAAGAGGATGAGAACCAGGATTATCAAGGTAATGACAATCCTAAAGAGAATGGGAAACATAGAAACAAAGAACAGCCAAGAAACGATTGGTTTCCTTTAAACAACAGACGTGGAGGTAAATATGAATCCAATAACACGGACAAGAAAAGAAAGGTTGTTACGTCAAGGGAAAATAGAAAAGAAGAAAATGGTAATACTTCCAGGGGTTATAAAAAGGCAGAAGGAAAATCTGAAGGTATGGAGAGATTTAAAAGGACTGATGAATCAGAAGGAAATGTCAAAAAATCTGGTAGAACAAGCAGTAATTATGAAAGAAATGGTCGGAGAGATGTGCAGAAAACACATGAATATGACAGCAACATTAAGAAGGTAGTAAACATAAATGATGATGATGAATTGTCTGATGGTAATGGAAAAAGCAAAAATAATAAACAAGGAAACAGTGCTGGGTATAGAAAGAACGATGCGTCTGAAAAGCCTGACAGTTTTGATGGTTATAACAAAGAAAGAGATTTTAATAATGAAAGGAATAATGGTTTCAAGAGTTATTCAGAAAACACATGGAAGGATGATGATAATGTCGACACCTATAGTATAGAAAAAACGAAAGAGGAAGGCGAGATCACAGACAGCAATGAAGATTATGACTACTCTCAGCAAACTAACGGTGGGGGTCATGAGGTAGAGAAGAAAAGAATGGGCCGAACCAACAGGGATAAGCCACATGATAAACGAAAAGAAAAGAAAAAGGAAGGAAGTCGACATGTTAGAGTACACACTGAACAACGGCAATTGTACAAAGGTAATGCTCGTGAAAAAGAAGTTTCAAATTTGGGCACACAAGAAAAAGAACCTAGCGAATCAGGTGTATATTTTGACAGCTTCGAAGGGAATAAGAAAGAGAGATATGATTCAGATTTCCGTAGCAATGCTGAACCAAAGCTAACCAGCAAAATGGCTGCAATGAATGAGGACAAGTATGTTAAACTTGGTGTTTCGAACACACATGACGCACTGGAAGATAGAATATGGAATAACGACAAGAAATTCAAAGATTCGGAAGAAGAAGATTCAAACGTGGGTCAAAACTTAGCTAAGAGTCGCCCAATAAGACATGACAGAGGGGGCATTTCAAAACTAGACAACCAACAAATCATTGCTGAAACTAGCTCAGGGAAAGAAACGAATTTTGACACAAGCTCTAGGGAGACTGTTTCCAATTTAGTTAAAGGCAGGCGGAGATCTGGTAGTAAAAAGAAGAACTGGTATGACAAAACTGATGTTGCAAGAAGTAGGCATCAGGAGTCTTTGAATTCTGATGAGCAAAAACCTCTGGTAGAGCAGAATAAGAAGCCAGTTTCAGCGCAAAGAGCAGTAGACACGGAAAATAAGAGGTCGGGTAAAGTGGAAATTGTGTATTCCGATATACACAATATCGAGTATGACCAGTCAATCACAGATGATAAACATTCAGATCCTCCAAAGTCCAAGAACGAGAAATTCGACCATCAAAGCATCCACACATTTGATAATCCCGATAATATCAACTTTGGGAAAGTATTACGAAAACCAGCAGCTCATGGTTTCATTGTTAAAGATTATATTGAGAACTACGAAGAGGACGACGAACTGGACCAAAGAGCTCAAGCAGACGATAATGGGCGTGTATCACATGAATCTACAGATAAGACAACAAAGTCAGCCAAAGACCCGGCTCAGCAAGCTAGCAACAGTGGTCAGATTTTGCCAAAATCCAAAAATCTAGAGCCGGTTAAAACTCTGACAAATGACCAGAAAAACAAGAATACGAAAGGCAATGAACAAGTCAAAGACAAAGGAGAATCACACAATGAAGAGAAAAACACATCTTTGTCTACTCAAAAAGACGAACAAGAGCCGGAAGTGGCGTCAGACAATCACTTTAACATGCCCGTAGATGTTACCAAGATAGCAAGCTCAAGATCTGCCCTTGTGGCCAGTAATATCTCACAAGAAAGAACTCCCAACCTGGCAGATCCCACGAAACAAAGTCCTGCTCCAATAGAAACGGGCAAGCTATTATAGGTCCACTAGCTGACTGGACACTGTAAATAGAAATCCTACACTATCATAAGCAGCATCTCGAGTTTGCTGCTGGTATACACAGACATGCCGACCCATTTATTGTTGTTATACTGATGTCGTTAATTAGCGTAGCATTATCATGTTAGTTGTTCACAAATAATTCTTAAAGTCGCTACTATCCACAAACATATATAGCTTTTCGCTTGTATACAAAGACACGCCAAAAAGTTATCGTTATACTCTTGTTTATTGTCGTCAGTTGTTCACACATAATTCTTAAAGTAGCTAACAACCGCACACAACAGCTATAGCTTTTCGCTTGTATATCAAGACCTGCCACACCGTTGTCGTTAAACAGTTGTTTATTGTCGTTAGTTGTTTAGACATAGTTCTGAAAATAGCTACTAACCACATAAAATAGATACAGCTTTTCGCTTATAAAAAGACATGCCAAACCTCTTTCGTCTATTGTCTGTTTCTTCAAGTACCTATTAACGGCATACAACAGATATAACTTTTCGCTTGTATACAAACACACGACATGCTATTTACTACCACACTTGGTGTTCACTTTCGCCAGTTTTTCACAAATTACTCTTTGGAAAAAAAAAAAAAATACATCTCCACTATTCCCAAATAAGATGACAGTCACTGACTGAGTCGTCGAAAGCAATTGACTTTTAAACTGTATGCTATGAAAGATAGCTTGGAGTGAAGTTTAAAATACTGTTTTGCTTTATTTTGCTGATCCTTGTATCTAGCTAATCAAAGTTTGTTGACGACAATTGTTTTTTGTTTTTGTTTTTTTGTTACTTTGGTTGAGGAGTCTTGACGTACCCATCAGATGTTACTTTAGCTCAATATATCCTTGAAGTTGTCAGGTTAAGTAACTGTGAACAGGCAGGTCCCAGGGAATTAATTCGCTTGTAGCCGATGTGAAATTAAAGATGTCACATGCTGATTTATATTTGCCAATTTAGTGTCATAAACGATTATATTCCATGGAAAATAAAACAAGCTTTAATTTAATTTTCGTTAAGGTGAAAAAAATAGTGGGGGGGGGGGGGAAGAGGAGGATGAGTGGTGGGTTACACAATTTTATACAGCTTCTTTAATATGTGCATTAGAATTTATTTTTGACCCTAACAGTTAATTTCATGTCAATTACATCAAGGATATGCTACCAGAATGGGGAAGTCAGAAAACAGAGTTAGGCAGAAGGCCAAAGAAGATTGATTCTTCTTTTTCTTCCTTCGTTCACTTGAAATAGATTATCTTTGTCTGCAATGTTGTCTTCAGTATAAACTTCACTGTCTGTTGTAATTCAGTCAGCCACCCGAAAATTTTGGCTTGCAGTGGTGTTTCTCTTGGCCAAAAGTTTGCCCTGATATGTTGTATTTGGGACAGTCTTGGATGACGTGATCTGTTGTCTTGGGTGCCAGTCCACATGGCTGATTCGATGGTAGAAGAATGATAAACACTGAAGTAAGGCCACCAGTCTCTACTAGCTGAGAGTTCTACTAAGGAGAGCATTCAGTTGTGAAAAGACTGAATGATTTAGTGTGCAGTGAGTATTGTCTTGTCTTCCAGCTGATTTACTAACAAAGAAACATTTACGCAAACTTACCTATAAATTAAAAAAGTAAATGCAAAATAACAAACAGAAAACACATTTTACGATCAAAGACTTTATCAGCAGACATAATAGCACGAATGCTTTACTACAGAAACGATGCAACAACAAAATAATAATATTGGCAGAAATGTGGTAACATCATACACACACCTATTCCTGATCATAAATGACTACACACAATATTCAGTCTACAGATACTGAATGAAGCAATTCTGAGCAAAATAACACGAGCTTGGCCCAGTGTTATATCTGTGTTCCTTTGATCCCTTCTGTTGAGTTTATCGTCTTAATAATGTGCGCCACTGACTGTAAGTTATTGCCACATTATAGTCTGTTTGACTTGTTGCAATTGTCTCTTTTACTTTGTTGTCAAATTAAGAAAAACGAAATCACTTTATCTTTGTTCAGTGTCGTCGCTCAATGTGCAAGTGAATCTTGTTAAATAAAGTCGTAATTCAAATATTTACTTGTCACACGTTTTTCCTGTTAAACAAAACAAAACTATCAATACTGCCAGTGTATAAGGCATTATTAAGACAGCGAAGGTAGAGTCAGTGGCGTAGCAAGGTCAAGCTGTACCCGATGCGGATGGTTTCCTGTCGCCTCCTTCCCTCATCCTTTTCTTTCGTCCCTACTCTGATAGTGTTAAAATAACGAAAAATTACGTGCATCTTTTTGCTGGTTTATTCACTCAATAAGCACTTCATTTTGCAGGGAATATTTTGTGTCGGCGTTGATTCTGATATAGGCACGTGGTCGGCAAATTTGTATTCTGTGCTTCATGGTTGGAAACCAAGAAAGTGGCGCATCACCCTACATGCTATATATCTTGTACATCCAAGTATAATTCACATAGCCTCGTTCTGTATTTTCCAGCCCCTGCAACTGCTTATGACTGAGAGTTAGGATGGGCAATAAATACAATAAACCGAAAGGACCAGACCCGACAGAGAAGACATATATGTCGCTGCTCACAATTTGCCCCTGCATCGCTCTCATCGCAGCCAAGCCCTGCTTGGAGTTTATTATCATATGGTCTATGTGATCAATATATGCAAGGCTTCGATCAAAATGTATCCTGAGGTATTTCATTGCCCGCTTAACACAATCTCAGAGCATAGCCTCACAGTTGGCGTTGGGGTGGTGACAATATGGTTATAAAAAGAGAACCATGTCACTGTTACCTTTGTTGGATTGACCAAAGCACGAGATTCACCACCCTAATTGCTTGTGCGTTTGAGTTCTGTTAGTAGTTCTCCACCAAACCTGCTCTCTGGCTTTACCATGCCGATATACAAACAGTACTATATACCCAATACGCACATTGTTCATCCATCCCAAGTGATGAAGACCACTTTCATCCAAAGATCAATAATTATGACGACGAAGCTGGCTGATTAGTCCAATTTGAGCCAGGAAAGTCCTTGAGCAGTGCGGACAACAGATGGAAGCCGCAGTAAGTGTGAGATTAGCAGCGCGATTTTTTCTAGTCTGTCTCCGTTTCTCTGCCTGTGCAACCTCCGCTGCCTGGAATGGAAGGCTGATGAATCATTCCTGAGGGACGCACGCCATGCAGTACGGTTTTGCGCAGCAGCCTACCACGTCGCTGTGTGGATACAAGAAGAATTGAGAGCAGTCTTGAGAGTTTAATTAAAGGGCTTTTTTCTGTCCTCCTTGAGACCTCTTCCTTTGCTGGAGCTCGCCACAAAATACTCTCTTTGGGTGGCGATATTCTGGCATGCGGGTTAGGTGATCAACCAAACCCAATACGCATAATGGCGCTAAAAATGTCCTTTACTTTACTTTATCTCTGGCCGCTGTTAGTCTACGAAGTGACAATGACTGCAGTGGAGACGATGGAGAAAAAAACAATCAACACAGCCATAAGAAAGTAGATTGGTGCACTGCCTTGTCTGACTGACGTGGCTCTGTAATGTAAGCAGGCTAAGCTGGTACTCCCATTCAAATCGATAACCGAAGAGTTTAAAGTCAACAAAGTAAGACTCGCCATGCTCTTGCGCGTGTCTTCAGACCCAAATGTCATCGCTATCCAGCCAGCTCTAAGGACTGGCGTCAAATGGAGAGTCCTCGATGAGATCAAATTTGCCCAGAATGCACTTAAATTGAAGGAGATCATGGGATACACTCAAACCGACCATCCAGGCCTAGGTCACGGGAAAGTCGGTGGTCCAAAGCCACAACCAAAGAGCGCCAAGACATGGTGATACAGCAAATGAGGAACAACGAAAAAGAGGTTAGTGTCCAGAAAGCAGCCCAACAGTCGCAGCAGGGCCATTGGGTCGGCCTGGAGAGCGCATTGCCAAGAGTACTCACATAGGGTGAGTTCTGGCGAATGACCCCCCTGCGACTGAGCTTCATCGTTCGTTCGGCCTATGATGTATTACCGTCTGGTGTCAACATGGTCAAATGGTGTGCGACCAACGACCCGTCATTCCCGCTATGCAGAGCGAAACAGACGTTATAACACGTGCAGAAAAGCCTAGGTCAAGGCAGATATACCTGGCGCCACAACAAGGTGCTAAAAGAGTTGGCAGCCGTTGTGGACCAGGCTAGGATGAGGGCCATGCGAGGGCCAGACCTACCGTCGTCCCCACACGCTTCTTCAAGGCTGAGCAGATTCAAAAAGGTAGACTCAACAACGTCGCATACGCTCCATCTATGCTAGACTCTGCGAGGGACTGGTTACTGGTGGTTGACCTGCCTGGCCATGAAAGGTACCCTGAGTTAATCCGGAAGACCGGCCTGCGACCTGACATAGTTCTCCACTCTGCGGAGAAACGGCAGCTCATCCTGATTGAGCTGACCTCCCGTATGAGTCGCGAATGGACGAAAGCACTGTGACTCAGCAGCCGGTCTGAGGAGGGATGAAGCGTACACAAGAAGTGTCTTCGCCGTCGAAATAGGCGCAAGAGGTCTCGTTTCCACTTCACTCTACAATGTGATTAAAGAACTAGCCTTAAGTGGTAATGAACGCAAACGGACACTTAAACAGCTGGGCGAGGTTGCGGAGAGGGCCTCAACTGCTGTGTGAAAGATGGAAGTTTGGAAGGGCCGAATGTAAGACAGGCCTGCGTGCCTAATTTGTAACCCTTTGAAAATAAAGTTCGTTCGTTCGTTCGTTCGTTCGTTCTGGAAACAACGGAACAACGTAGGGGACGGGGCTCGGTGAGCTGGTCCGGGTGTCTAACGGAAAAAATTCTATTCCCTTAAAGTCCATCGTGTCCGAATTGTCTGCCAGTGTCCCTCTGTCACCTGCTGAAAAGTCCAACATGTATTCGGTAAACCAATCGTAAGCTTACCGCTCGGTTGTCCAGGTATGCAGACTGCTTTAATTATGCTACCGCTACGACTTCTTATCCCACATTACCTTTTGCAAATCACCGATTCGTCTTGTCCTGTCCGAATAACATCCGGTAATTCGTGCAGCAGGTGAAACCAATCCCGAGCTTCATGAACACAGGTGGGCCCACTCTCTGAAAATGTCTAGGAACTCGTGGGCCGAAACATTTGTTGACGAGAGGTTACTTCTACTGATGATTGGTAGACCCCTGCTGTACATGCTCCCCTGTGGAGTTTCTTCTTATAGTAAATCAAATTATTAACAAATGGGAGTAATATAGTATGAAAATAAACACTACGAAGACGGACAATAATGATAGGAAGACGGAAAGACAATTTAGAAATAAAATTAGAAAACGACGCCTTAAGACAAACACAATTCAAGTATTTGGGAGCAGTTTTTACATCCGATTAAATAAAAAAAACTGGACAGAGAAATTAGCTCCAGATGTGCCAAAGCTAATTAAGTAATGGGTAAACTATCCTTTGATCGTGTCAACACTGCAAGAGTCCTTATCAGGGTTCTTGGTACAAGGCAATGATAAGCCATTTTATATGGCGCACATAACCTAGTCGCAATTATAACCTGAAGCTTTCCCTTCGAGGATGCTGGCTGAACGTAACAATTTTTTGGGGGAGCAAGGCAGCGAAATAGCCGAGCGGCTATTGTATAAACACACACACACAAACACACACACATACAAGCACACATTTGGACGAGACCCTTGTGTTTGAATAGACACTGAGTTAGTTTGAACACACACACACACACACACAAAACTTGGCTCCCAGGTCGACCTATTCTATGATAAGTGCTATGTAATGTCAAGGGAAGTAAAGGAGGCAGTGTTTTGTGAACCACAGCACCACCCTTCGAGTAATGATATGTCAATAAGATGTGGCTAACACATATGCCATTACGCACGTCAATGGGTCCTTTTTTTACCTTGTGTCTTCTCTCTCGCTCTCTCTCTCTCTCTCTCTCTCTCTCTCTCTCTCTCTCACGCACACACACACACATTCACACACATAGAGAGAGAGAGAGAGAAAAAGAGAGAGATAGAGAGAGAGTGACAGACAGGCACACACACATATACAATAATAAACTCCAAACAGGCAACACAAATTTCAGTTTTGTCATGTGTTAGATTCATTAGGTTCCTAAATTTCCCAAGCCCCCCTTGTGGGTTCAAGTCTGCTCAGACAAGCTTGTCACTCAGCGTCCCTGGTTACTGGCAGGCAGACTTTCACTTCTCTGGACGCTCTTCAGGCGGTAAAAATAGTTTGTGCTTACGTCTAATGAAGTTGCACAGTTTACAACTTCCGGTCTGGCCAATCAGAAAGTAAGAACTCCAGGAATTTCGTTAGTGAATAAGTCACGAATACCTTTATTTTAACGCTACGGGTGTCTTTTTTTTAAAGCGATTTTCTTTTGTTTACCTGCCTTCAGAGACAATGGACCACGTTCCATCCCCGCAAGCAGGGGAACGGACATGAGAGGGCGGGGGGGGGGGAAGAGGGGCCTCAAGGCATCCTGATAAATCAGCCTTTCCAGCTTAGAAAAGGTGGGGAGGGGGCGCCACCGAGGAGGCGTGAAGACGTTCCAAGGGGAAGGACGCTATCTAGGTGGCGTGAAGAAGTTCCAAGGGGGAAGGGCACCACCTAGGAGGCGTGAAGAAGTTCAGCGGGGAGGAGTGCCACTTAGGAGGCGTTAAGACGTTCCATTGTGGAGGGGCGCCACCTAGGGGGCAGAAAGATTTTTCAATGGGGAGGGGCGCCACTTAGGAGCCGTGAAGAAGTTCCAAGGGGAAGGACGCTATCTAGGAGGCGTAAAGAAATTCAAAGGGGGAGGGGCGCCACTTAGGAGGCGTGAAGAAGTTCCAAGGGGGAGGAGTGCCACTTAGGAGGCGTGAAGAGGTTCCAAGGGGGAGGAGTGCCACTTAGGAGGCGTTAAGACGTTCCAGTTTGGAGGGGCGCCACTTAGGAGGCGTGAAGAAGTTCCAAGGGGGAGGAGTGCCACTTAGGAGACGTTTACATTTATCAGCTAATCAGTTTAATAAACTACGTTTATTGCTGCCCATTGAGCCAATTCTGCGATTATACAATAATAATTAATTTTATTGACATCCATCTTTAAAGCTTTGTTTTCGGTTAAAAAATAAAAAAATTAAATAAAAATAAAAGCCTAGATCAATATACAATTCTAGTTCTATAACATCGCGTGTATTTGAGATACCAACTGATTTTGATTGATTTGACCTGCCTCTTCCCCCCCCCCCCAACCCACTCACCCCCTCCCCACAAACACACACCTCCCACACCTCTGTCAGTCAGATGCAAGGGACTTGATGTTTGCATGTTTTAGGCCTACCCCCATTCAGCCAAGTTCTGCTATTTACAATCTTAGCAAAGATTACTGAGGCACATTTGCACGACCAGACCCTGCGAGACGAGGCCCTTAATTTGTATTACTTTAACCAAAAGCGACTTTTCGCGGGACCTCTAAATAGCATCGGACCCTTATGCCGGAGTCTACCTGTCTATGAAGTCAACGCCGCAGGTCCCGCAGACACAAAGTGCGAAAGGAACAACTCTAAAATACCCTAAAGAAAAGACTACGAACGTGGCAGCATGCCAGATAAGCTTCAACATATCGAGGGTTAACAACCACACCATTAATAATTATTCCCATCCTAAAGCGGCCTGGGTTGATGTAGCCGCGAGTTTGAAATCAGCTGCTGGCCAGAATCGACACTTTTCAGTTTTAATGACTTTAGAATACAGCTTTAGACATAAGAGGGTATGAAATCTGGACAGAAAGTGCAAACAACTGGATGCGACTAGGTTGCCATAGTGATTAATATACTTTCTTTATCTTGTAAGATGACGATCAAGAAATGCTCCGAAATTAGAAAACTGGTCCAGGGGCGTCGATAACGGGAGGTGAGGGAAGATAGGGAGCCTCAGCTTTTTATAAAATAGCTTAGGGCACTCAAGAGATTTAAACATTGTTTAGGTATCTAATAATAGTAAAATGTACACTTTCCAACCCCTTTAAACGTATTGGGCATATTGCGCTAGTTAGTAATAGTAAAACTTTTGATTACCGCATTAATATTGTTGTTGTTGTGATTATAAGCTGAATAAGAAATAAATATCAAAAAAATGTTTTAAATAATATGAAACGTTACACACATACTT
>CAJHNH020001226.1:753108-780608 GCA_905116865.2 Candidula unifasciata | reverse complement strand
ATTCTTCTTCTTTTTTTCTTCTCATACTTCCTCTTCTATTTCTTATTCTTTTCTTCTTCTTCTTCTTCTTCTTCTTCTTCTTCTTCTTCTTCTTCTTCTTCTTCTTCTTCTTCTTCTTCTTCTTCTTCTTCTTCTTCTTCTTCTTCTGCTTCTTCTTCTTCTTCTTCTTCTTCTTCTTCTTCTTCTTCTTCTTCTTCTTCTTCTTTTTTTTTTCTCCTCCTCTGCTACTGCTTTCCTCTTCAAAATGCAGGGGCACTAGAAATTAAACGGAGACGCTAGCGTTGGAAACCAATTACGACAGTAACCCAACTCAAGAGAAATGGTAATTATAAAAGCGACCCAGCTCCCATGTTATCGTGGCATACAGGAGATAGCATGGCAGAGACTCCGGAGATGATGTAGCAGTATCACCAGAACCATCTGACCTCCCCAGAGTAGTTTCTGGTGCCCATTGTGTCCCTTAATACCAGATTGGTCTGAGTGTTAGATGGCGAAGTTTGATCGACAATGTGTTATTATGGCACATGATGATGATGTGTTTAGAAGGTTGATTATATTGTACAGGGCGCCATTATCCGGAGGCTCAGATACATTTAGTTCACACTGTTTTATTTTTTTTCTGGGAAAAAAGGGAGGGAGGATGGCTAAGGTCTATGGGAGCTGTCCCCCATGCCCCGATTATTTTTCTTCCGGAAATTTAATAAAATGTATAATACTTGGACGCTGACAAAAGAACACGAAAGAAAACTAACAATCTGTTAGATGAGATGTTTGAGAATGGCTGTGAATAAAAGCAGAAGATATCGAATGAGAAACAAGGTGATCACAAAAACTGTTGGAATAACACCCATCGTCAAATTTGTTGAGAAACAAAGAAATGGAATGGTTTGGCCCTCTAATGAGAATGAAACCAACGATGCCAGCAGCAAGAACGTACAACCTAAAAAAATCGAAGCACCAAGAGGCAGGGAAAGACCGAGAAGAAGATGGATTAAAGGAGTCACTGACACGTTAGGACTGCATAACATCATTGCATATCAGGCGACTGAGCGTGCCCTGGCTCGGCTGCCGATCGTTTGATGAACTGCGATGCCTAGCAGCATAAGCAGAGATTGACAAAAGAAGAAGGTAAACATGGTGGGGGTGGGGGGGGGGGTTAAAGTTGATGTCCTTGGAAAATGTGCAGTAGCGCTCAGTGGTCCTGTAACCATGTTAATTTGTGTGTGTGGTCTCTCCCCCCCCCCCCCTCTGTTTGTTTGTTTATAAGTTTATAAATATCATATGGTTTCGAATGTATTATATGTTTTTTTTTTTTAGTAATATATGGCATGCTTATTATTATTTTGCAACTTAACAAGGTCCAATCTCTTTGTTACCCTTGCCCCTTGAAAATTATAAAGGGGCTGAGTACCCTCTTCAATTATTTCTTTGTGGCGTCATCCCTGACACGGGAAGCATACTGACACACTAAAACTACCTCGAGTAGATGAAATCCCGGAGTACCAACGAGAACTACCCGCGGTATTACAGCGGTTAGACGTTCACCTGTCCGTGCAAAGGTTTTGGTTTCAAAACCTCATCAAAACGGAAACACGGGCGAGTGTCTGACCGCTACATCACGGCGGCTCTCTTGAGAGTATGTATATATATATATATATATATATATATATATATATATATATATATATATATATATATATATATATACATTCATGTGTCTATGCAGACACGTACACATTCATCCCCACGTGGGCGTGCAAACGTGTATGTTATGTATATGTATGTAATTGTACATGTATGTTTATGTACGTGTATCGATATGTGTATTGCATACCAGTCCCCTCCCCAAAAACAATCACTACGTACTAGTTTACCGGTCCAAACAACTCGTTGTGGTGCAATTAACATTTCGTAGCCAACACAACTGGCACAAAGAAAGTAGACCACAATTATACCCACTACTGCTCGAAATAGGTTGAACGTGGTGGATTTTTGATGTTGTTGGGAACAGATAGATGGATTATATTTCATAACTGATCTATGTCTTCCAGTTCGACTCAGCCTACACAGGATCGAGGAAATGTTTTAAGAAGTGGCCAGCGTGGTCTTGACCATATTACCTATCGAGTGCACATTCTTGCCTATAATTTAAAAACTTTTTCCCCTCTAGTTTTATGAAATATCTTTACAGTCCCAATAAGGGACTCAATTTTTCTTTACTTTAAAGCCCCACTCAGGCTGTTGCATGGGGTCTTAATATAAAGACTACGGATTGAACGGGGTTTCTGTGATCTGTCTCTGGGTGATCCTCAACCGAATGGTGGCACGACGTGTCACTGGGTGTTTGTCACTCGGTGTGATGTCCTGGTGGGGTTGCCAAGCAGATATGATCACAGTAAGACCAGTAAGAAACATAAATAACTGAGAAAAACAAAAGAAAATCAGAGAACGCGATCAGTAAAAGTTGAAACATAAGATTATCCAGGAACGATATAAAATCAAACAAAAAGTAAATCAGCGAGCTCCAATTTGACGAATTCAAACGAAAAATGAACGTTGCGGTTATAGAGCCTTCATCAGCGCATTACATAAATCAACAAAACCACACGAATACACAGAATCACTTAACTGATGTATCCCGAAGCAGCCACAAGTTGTTAACGAGTCCGTTCGTCTCGATGCTAAGTACGTGCAGGATTTCTGTGTTTTTCGTATGTTTATATATATATATATATATATATATATATATATATATATATATATATATATATATATATATATATATATATATATATATATAT
Organism: Candidula unifasciata; assembly: GCA_905116865.2. Taxonomy (NCBI): domain Eukaryota; kingdom Metazoa; phylum Mollusca; class Gastropoda; order Stylommatophora; family Geomitridae; genus Candidula; species Candidula unifasciata. The sequence goes on along the minus strand of CAJHNH020001226.1, from coordinate 777,807 downwards.
ATTTCGTTGCGTATCCTTTACAGGACGTCGCAGAACCAACCCCAGCATTTTCTGGCTGTTGTGGTTTTTCAAGGCAAATTTACATCCAGTAGTTTGCCATTGCTTACTGGACGGTCGGCTCCTCAATACCACTGTTGAAACCAATGCAAGGCGCAGGGTCCGCAGCTCGGATCGAACCCGGCATCCCGGCATTACAGAGCGCGTTCGCAACGACTAAGCCACAGACGTTGATATATATATATACATACATACATACATACATACATATACATATATATATTAGTGGGAATGTGTGTTGAATTTATACTACATATGCTCTAGAGCTTCAACAACACTAGGGAATCTGTGGAGGTAAAAAGGAATTAAACAAAATACTGAACTTACAATTTTTAGTTCTAATGTCAAATCAGTAATTTTGTATTGGGCGGAAAGATGGAAAACAACTAAGGCAATTACTAATTAACTACAGACATTCATTAACTGGTGCCTACGCAGAATAGAGGTAATTAAATGGTATGATAAAATCAATAATGTGAAGCTTTGGGAGAGAACTAAGCAAGCTCCAGTGGACCAAGAAGTTAAGAAAAGACGCTGGTGTTGTATAGGACACACATTGAGGAAACAGGAAAACAATATATCTGGAATGGCTTTGCATTGGAACCAACAGGGGCATAGTAACAAAGGAAGGCCAAAAAACACACGGAGAAGGGAGCTGGAGAATGAAGTAAGAAAAATCTTTAGGACATGACGAGAGCTGCATCCTAAAGCAAAGGATAGAACGACTTGGAGTGAGTTGGTTGAGGGACTATGCTCCATTGGAGGCTAAAAAGGCAGAAGAAGAATGCTCTAGTGGGAGCTGCAAGATAGCCAAATGTAGAGTCTGACAGCACAAGAGAGAAGGGTGTGGTCAAAGCAATGTTAATAATGGACTATAAGATGGAGTTATTTTAATGTTTAAAATAACGAAATCCACTTTTCGCAACTAGGGTACAGAGTGGATTCACATAATACGTTCTTATGCATGCTTTATAGATTTCATACAATTTCTGTGTGAAAGATGTTTGACAGAAAGGGCGGAAAATGACAAACCTTCGTAGGCAATACATGACTAAAGTTCGTTCGTTTGTTTGTACTGTTTGTACGCACACGCACACACACACACACACACACCCACACACACACACACACAACCCCTCTCTCTCTTTCTCTTACTTACAATACACTAATTGTTTTCCCTCCCTCTCTTCCTCTTTCCATTCCCCACTATCTCTCTCTCTTACACACACACACACACACACACAGAACACAATCGCTTTTACATCTTCGCTCTTTCTCTCTCTCTCTCTCTCTCTCTCTCTCTCTCTCTCTCTCTCTCTCTCTCTCTCTCCTTACACAGATGTTTTCTCTACTTCTCTCTTTCTGATGCAACCCCCCACCACCACCGCCTCTCTCGTATCTACGCACAGCCCACCAAAGTACATAACAATCTACCGCTGCATGCCAGCTGTAATTTCAAGTGCTATATATCCATTAAAGTCATTCCCCAGTATGCAGTAGCCAGTCAAGACGGGCCACATCGCGACTGCCCAGCATTTCTCTACGCAAGAAGCTGAATGTGCCTTAAGTAGAGAGCAGGAAGACGCAGCTCCCAGTGATGCTAACCGTTCCACTTATCCCCTCCTTAGGCATCTTCAGCTTTTTGTTGCGTGTCAGATAGATAGACCCTGCTTTTCCTACACCACAGCAAATATAGATAATCTGGGGACGCTGGTCGTAAATAGGGGTTTTGGTTTAAAGAAGACTGTATGCGGGTGCTCATCATCATCATCACCAAGTGCCTTGCCGACTGGCGTGGGCAATCATGCCTCTCCATAACCTGCGATCTACAAAAGCATGTATCATCAGTTCCTGTGCTGACACTCTTTCATGCGATGACCAAAGGTTGTTGAGAATCGTGTCGTGTCGTCTCCTTGCCCACAGATCTCTCCACTGGTCACAGCAAGTTCCCGTTTCCTTCTTTTCATAACATAACAAAAATCTAGCGACTGTCTCTTTCTGATGTCGGTGGTAAGTTGTCTTGGAGCCCTAGCCGCTTTTAAAACTTTGAGAGTGATGTTTTTGGCTGTCCGAAGAAGTATGGGGCTGGTATAAATAAATCGTCGGCTTTATGGCTAAGTCGATGTGAACACTTTGTAATGCCAGGAGCCGGGTTCCATCCCAGCTACGGGCCATGCGCCTTGAGTTGGTTTCGACAGTGGAATCAAAGAAGTCTTCCGTCCAGATGCAATGGCAAACTGCTGGACGTAAATTTGCCTAGAAAAACCAACTCGGTTCTGCCACTTCCTGTAGAGAATACGCAACTAACCTTAACCACAAAATAGATCAGAATCAGATGTTTAGTAAGGGAGAATAGTATAAATGATGTTCAGCCATTATAAGTAAATTTTTGGGCTTTGCTACGATTTTGATGGGAAAGTAATAAATAATCATCACAAAGTACTTTGTTAACTGGAAAGGGCTATGACGCTTCTCTATAACCTGCGTTCTTCAACAGCATGTATCCGTTTATGTGTCGACAGCACACCAAGACAAATGGTGCTGTAAGAAACTGAAGCCTTGTTTGAATAAACCATAATAGTAATAATAATAATAATGTCTATTATTATTCTAACTTCATATCGTGAAAATAAATAGAACTGTTTTTAACATGATGAAAACTCTAGCGACGATGTAACGGAATCAGTGCAGACAGCAGATCTCCCCAGGGCTGGTACCCGTTTTATGGCCTGATCCGAGAATGATGTTTGTGAGCGATGTCGAACGCTGATAGGGAAGATTGTTCACTCCCCACACCACGATGGTATATTTCAGGATTTTGATTTATCAGTTTAGCTTTTCAGTGCCAATACACGAGAGAGAGAGAGAGAGAGAGAGAGAGAGAGAGAGAGAGAGAGAGAGAGAGAGAGAGAGAGAGAGAGAGAGAGAGAGAAGGAGGGAAGGAGAGAAACAAGGGGTTTGTTCAGCTCCGTGGCGGTGTTAATTAGACATAAACTTTCATGTCTACAAGATGTGAACTTGGAACAACAATAGGGATAAGGAGAGGGAGCGAGTCCGGGTCATACATATCAGACCTACAGTCAGGTAGGCAGGTAGACAGATAGATAGACAGAGTGAAATATAGACAGGACTGATAGACAGACAGGCACACAGACAGATAGAAAGAAAGACCGACAGACCGGTCAGAGAGACAGACTGGCGGACAGGCAGACAGACATATATATATATATATATATATATATATATATATATATATATATATATATATATATATATATGTATATATATATACATATATATATATATATATATATATATATATATATATATATATATATATATATATATATATATATATATATATATATATATATGTATATATATATATATGTATATGTATATATATATTTCAGACAGTATTCAAAAGACAAGAATGAAACTACATTAGACTAAATCAGACCGTGCAGAGGCCAGAACATTTGAGCACTGAATAACTAACGTATATGTTCCACCGTGAATTGTAAGGCATTACATACATACATACATACACACATACATACATATCTACATACATACAATAAATGCAGATATTTTTGAAAAAATGATATGAGGCTTTCAGTCTCAACATAGAAGCCCTAAAATTGGTGGGAGAAACACTAAAATCAATAGTGTATGTAGCACTGGCATTAGATACAGAAACTTGCACAAACATAGTCAGGAGATACATGTTGGTGAGATCCTTTGCCTGTCGAAACAATTTTACAAAATGTAGTCAAAGGACCTTTCTTAACATCAGTGTCGTGTTTGGAATAAGGTGCCATCAGGACCATGCTGTGATATGATGCAGAGAAGCGGCCGTATCAGGCGGCACCATAAGGTTCGGCATAAGCAGCGAAATCAACATACAGTCCAAACTTTTGATCTGTTAGTGCAAGGCTGTTAGGGTGGCATTTTAAAGATTTGCATCATACTAGAGAACACCTACATCTAGGGACTGATTCTATACGCTAGGTTTTATAAATTAGTCAGCATTCGAAGGATAAGCGGTGTCCGTGGCTTAGGCGTTGCGAGTTTGACTCGGAATTCCAACGCACCGCGATCGAAACCCACTGCTGGCTGCGTGGATTGGGCGTCACAGGTGGACCCATCCTTAAATGGGTGCCAGGGTGGATGCTATTGATAAAAAGTTAAGAGATGAACAGGCAGGTTTCGGCCAAACAGATCATGTGCTGACCAGATAGCCACATTACGAATAATATTAGCAAAGCATTGAGCTGAACTCAGCACTTTACCTTATATTCATAGACTATGAAAAAACCTTTGACAGCATTGATAGGGAACGTCTCTGGAAATTGATAGGGCATTATGGAATCCCACAGAAAATTATTAACTTAGTAAAGTAACATATAAAGACATGAAATGTCTACGTCCTTTTGTGGGAAAGCTAAAACATACATTTTTAAAAAAAGGTGTGCGACAGGGATTTCTTTTGTCGCCTCTCCTATTTTTACTAGCTATAGACTGGATTATGAAGACAGTAACTGCTAACACCAAGGATGGAATTCAGTGGACCCCGTCAAAACAGCTTGATGACCTAGACTTCGCTGATGATATTGCTCTTCTGTCCCATTCACGAAATCAGAGGCAAGATAACTTAAAAACACTTGATGCGAGATCACAGCATCTAGGTCTGAAAATCCATAAAGGAAAGCCAAAGATAATGAGAATAAATCAGGCACATGGTAATGTGGTTTCACCTAATGGCACCCCACTCCAAGACAATGAGTCGTACACTTATTTGTGCAGTAATTTAGATAAAGATGGGGAAACTTAAAGAGACATTAAAATAAGAATACAAAAAGGCAAGAAGAGCCTTTATAGTACTAGGGAATTTGTGGAGGTCAGAAGGAATTAAAAGAAATACTAAACTTAAAATTGTCAATTCTAATGTCAAATCAGTAATTTTGTATGGTGCGAAAATATGGAGAACAACTAACGCAGTTACTAATAGATTGCAGACATTCATTAACTGGTGCATGCGCAGAATATATGGAATTAAATGGTATGATAGAATAACTAATGAACTAATGTAGAGCTTTGGGGAAGAACTAAGCAGGCTCCAGTGGACCTAGAGGTGGGGAAAAGACGCTGGCGTTGGACAGGACACACATTGAGGAAACCGGAGAACAGCATAACTATTGAAACCCGCAATGTTATGGGAATAAAGAAAGGAAAAAAAAAAAACGTATGGAGAAGAGATGTGGAGAATGAAATTAGAAAGATGGGGAGGACACGAGGATAGCTCCATGTATTAGCGAATGATAGAACGACTTGGCCTAAGTTGGTTGAGGGTCTACGCTCCATTGGGGGATAGAAAGGCAGAAGAAGAAGAGGATAGATTTCCTGGAGAAGTAAAGACGGCCGGCGTAATGCTGACCACATTACCCACCTAGTGTCATTGGTCTGTAAAAATATGGGTGCTCTTCCTATATGCCTGTTGCGTCTAAGGCGTTTTTTCACCTGTATTCCAAGGGTGATGAGGTAAACTTTATGTCAGCCAACTGCACTTCCCATGAAATTTCATAGTACATATTTTAGAGTATGTCAGCCAGGGAATTTTGTTGAGGATCAATGTTTATCTGGTGCGTGCGGAGGACACTCCCGATTCAAACGGGGCGTGGCGACGATTACAGATAAAGGTTGGCAGGTCGTAATGGAAAACTTCAGATGAGAGGAGATGAAATTAGATGAGATAAGGTAGATGTGGTAAGTTAAGATGAGATGAAATAAGGTGAGATTAGATGAGTTGAGGTGAGGTGAGTTGAGGTGAGATGAGATGAGGTGAGGTGAGATGAGGTGATATGAGATGATATGAGGTGATGTGAGATGAAATGAGGTGAGATGAGATAATAAACTGATTGCCCAAGTCAGAGAACGGATACGCTAAAGACCGATGTCTGACTATCAGGATGATGGCAGATGAATATGATGTCGAATTGAATCAACACTGATCCTCAAAAACTAATCTGATCAGTCCAACTGTCTTCATAACACTTTTTCAAGTTTGAAAATGTCCCTTTCTGACTGCCACCATTATTGTCAGTCTACGGTGTTCTTCATGGCGAATAATTATAAAGAACTGTCGGTTGACAAACAAGTGAATGATCTTCATTACACCGCTATTGTTCACTGTTTGACAGTTATAGTCAGCTGACGTGTGCGTCTAATATTCCCAGACTACCAGTATTTGCTTGTAATGGAGTTCCTGTGCAAAAAAAAAAAAAAACCTCTTTGTGTGTGTGCGTGTGTGTATGAGTGTGTGTGTGTGTGTGTATGTGTGTTTGCGTAAAAAAGTAGCCAGGGCAAGAGCTACTTCGTTAAATGTCAGTCCAAATCGGAAGGTAAACAATAAGACCAATTTGTCATGTCATAACAGCAAGTCGACAAGGAACAAGTCGACAAGGAAAAAGTCGACAAGGAAAAAGTCGACTGAGGATAGGACTGGGCTTGAGGTCGGTTATATTTTCTTGTAAAAAGAAAAAAATGTTGAATACTAAATTGAAAATCGACATTATAGCACTCCAGACACTCCCATAAGCGCTCCGTCCCCCTCCGTCCAATTTTAGGGCGGGGTATTAATCTACAATATTTGTAAACAGATGAAAGTTAACGTTTCTGGAATATAATATTACCCCCTTTTTTAAACAAATGTTTTCCATATTGTTTCGTAGCTCCGGTGGTGTAATGATAGAGATCTAGGCCTAAAGTCTCAGTAAGGTTATGGATTGTTGTTGTGTTGTTTTTTTCCTGTCGAGGGCCTTAACAAAAACCTAACCTGCACGGTCTGTGGTAATTGTATTAGCCACGCGGTTCTAAATTCTCAGTTTCCAAGAATTCTTCCACTCACCCTCTGGCTCTTGTCCACCCCCACCCCACCCCCACCCCACCCTCTTTTCCACCCTCCCCCCCCCCCCGGCCCAGTCTGCATCGCAAAAAGTTGTAAACACAAACATAAATAGCAGTGTTTTCTTTTGCCTGGAATGTCGATAGTCCAGGTACAAGCACATGCAGAGACAGGATTACTCTCCGCCCTAACGTTTGGATCGACCCAGCCTACTAACACTGAATACCAAATAATTATCACAGTGTGTAGGCAAGAAAAGACTTCTCCTATAAGAACTGACCACCTAACTATATTTTTTCATGGTCTAGACAAGTATTTTTTAAAGCGGTTGTAAGCGGATTGGCAATTAGTCTGTGAAAATCCCCAGATAGCCCGCTAAAGATTTCAGCCTTGTCAGATAGCTGCTTCAGAATGTAGGCGTTACATTGCAGTCGGTGAATGAAACACTGAATGCGATAATGTAACGCCTGAAGTTTGGATCATGACGGTAATTTACTCAAACACACACACACACACACACACACACACACACACACACAAGATAGAAATCGAATGGGTAATACTAAATACAAACAGCATATCCATTTCTAAATTAGGCTACCAGTGCCAAACATGGACACTATGTGTAAAACCCATGTACGAGATGAGCTGCCTTAGAAAACCGCCAACCTAACCATCCGAGATGGAGTAAATAATGATCCTATCGGACACATTGTGGGAACGAAAACTTGTACTAGATTAATCGAAAAACAGCAGATCAAATCGTTTGGCCAAATCGTTAGAATGCAGGAAGATCAAATACCATCACAAGCACTATATCTCAGAAAATCAGCTAGAAGATCAAGAGGACGCCGCGAAAAACATGGATAGACAACATTAAAGACACTCTACGCCTTCACGGCATGACAATAGCCAGTGTCATCCAGCGTGCACTGGATCGCAAATTATTCCTTCACATGACCCTTAACGGCAAAAGTGGTTTATGATGATGATGAGGATTACACTGAATCGCTTTGTCTCTGATTTAAAAAATATATATATATATAAATATTTAAGTAGCAGTTTCCATGGCTCCCATCGGGGGGGGGGGGGGTAGATATAATTCCCTCAATAAGCATGTCGTAAAGGCCGACTAATTAGGTGTGTTTCCAACCAAGTCGAAGTGCTTCTGCCTGAGAAGCCAGGAACTAGCAGTTTTCATGCAAAAATAGTTAAATAGTTAAATTTATAAAACTGATAGGAACGCATAATTCAAGCCCAAAAGGTGATGAATAATCAAAACTTTCCGCTCGAGTTTACAACTAGTGAACTTAAAATAAAAGAGAAATAAGAAAAAGATAGAGCAGTGAATTGAATGGCGAGCAGTTTGAGGTAACTATGTGACTGAGTATTTTTGTGTGTATTAATTTAAAGAATTGCTTACCCAGCTGTCTCATTTCCGCAGCCATGTCATGTGATATAACGAGCAATTAAATATGTGGAGACATTATTCAGACTCACTATGTAGATATTTAACAAACTTGTTGGATCATCAAAGTTTTGATTTTCATTATCAACATTGTCATCTTCCCGCTGCGCTGTTTCAAGTCATTTTGGGTTCGAATTCCATTCCTCTATTCCATTGTATCCTGCTAAATCATTTTGATGATCATCGTTATCGATTTCTAGATTTGCTATTAAGCCTCGTTGGGAGGGAAAAATTTGTCATCCATTTCTTGGTGTGTAGCAAGGGATATTGTCATTCCGTGTCGACATAGAAGGTCTTGAATGCTATCAGTCCATTTCTAATGGTCTACCTCTTGATTTTATATAAGATCTTTTGATATGAAGCGCCTACGTTAGCTGCATGCTAATGAAATGAACATGTGATATTCTGTTTCTCAGTGAAACTGGCGCAAAGTGATGTTCTCACAGTCTGTATGAAAACATCATTTCTCACTTTGTCTAGGATAGTTATGTTAGAACCGGTTTTTTTTTCAGAGATCTCACTTTCCAGGTGTTAATTAAGTGAGTCTTTGATTATGTAAAAGTTTGGCACTGGTAGCACAGTGCTGGTATGAATATGCTGTTCATTATGTATTTTTGGACGTCATACTTATGTTTAGATGTCTGAATGATGGCGTCAGTTGGTATGTAATTTCACTGGCCAATTAGCATCTTGACCACCCCCCCCCCCCCACCCCTTTCCATTCTCCCGTGGACCGAGAATATTATGTCCTCATCATCATGTAGCAGGTCTTTTGCAGAACGTCGCTTCCATCATAGTCTTCCTGAAAGAAACGCCATCTCTCGCCAGCTCTTCAAGAAGTCACTTATATTTTGCGCCCATTTTCGTGCTGGTCAGTGCCTGCTCTTCCTGGTACCATACTTACTGGTAATATTTTTGTTTTCGAATCCGCCATGGCGCTTTATAGGACCAAATCCTATTCAAGATGCTATTTATTAGCCATATATACTTACTAGATATTTAAATTCTTCTGCTTGCTCCAGGAATCGATTTCATGGACAAAATCCAACCCAGCACCTCCGGTCTCTCTCATCAACATTCGTCCCATTATTCCTCTTGGGGGACCTCATTTCGTCAGATCTTCTCTTGTCCATTCTTTTTAGACCACCGTATTGCTTTATTTGGTAAAATAATGTTTGAGAATATTGTTCCTGTTTGGAATATAACCGAAACATCCTTTCCCAGTGGTTTCTCGATCTCCCCCGTGATTTATGAGTTTCCCATGCAAATGTAACAGGCTGCAGAAGGGCTTTATGAGCTCCTTAGATAGTGCACGTTGTAAAACTCTTAACGATCAGCTCTAGCCACACTACAGTTTTTGCGCCATTAAGCCTGCAGTACTGATTGATGCTTGTCTCCCGCTAAATCGGGGCTTGTGGACATCCCATGAATTCTGTCTCACTAAACTATAATTTTCTGCCTTAACTCTCTATTTCTGTATGCGGATTCTTCTACGTCTCCTTCCGGTGGCTTTTACAACAAGTACAAAAATATCACTTGCAGCGTTGAGAAGGAGTTTAAAGAAGTACTGTTAGGAAAATAGAGAGTTAAATCGATAGCTTGGGTTGAGCGAGTTTAAGGAATATCGGATGAAGATGAAGTTAACGTACGACTATCGATAATCAGGTTAATTATTTCAAAGCTGGACAAGGTTAATGTTAAAGTGCCGCTATTTACCGAGTGTTTGGGACGAGAAGTCAATTTTCGTTACTGGTAATATTTACTCATTGGTTTTGTAAATAACAACAAACTTATCGATCGAGTTTTATCTTGTCGAGTTGGATGCTCTAATTGTGACGTTGGCTCCCATGTTGGCCCAGTTTTTATGGGTACCAGGCAATTATAGGAAATAAAGTCAGTGGGTAAGATTGTAAGCTCTGTAACAACATGTATCTGGCATTATATGCTCCATGCGCAAAATTGGATGATAAGAGAACTGATTACCCAAATCAGGAATAGACCGTCTATATTTTTTGGTCATGAGAAGGAGAAAACTGAAGTACATCGTGATAGTAGGTACGCTGAAGGAGAGAAGAGGCGAAGAGAGACCGAGAGAACAGATGCTGGACAGTCCGACATCATGGCATGGAAAATTATCTGTTTCAGAGTTGATTGAAAGTACACAAGACTATATATATATATAAACAGTTTTGTCACCATCAGCCTTCCCCCCCCCCCACCTTATTTTTACTATGAAAATATATAAAACAGTTGCATCACCATCATCTGTGTTGTAGACACCACCGTTCAGCGGAGACCACGGAATTGTGCCGCTGGTTTTGGAACATCGTCTGCAATGTTTATAAAGTCCATTGAGACAGCGGCAGTCTCCGCTACACAGTCCACTATTATAACAAATTCTTCGTTAACATTATCGTCACCAATGTCACCAGAAACTGTTTGACACGATCACCATAATTTTTACTATTATAACACCCAAACCTTTATCTCTATCATTAAAAAAAAATTATCTTCACCATCGTCATTATCATCTGCACCTTCACCATAAACTATGTCATCACCATTATTATGTCGACCATCAGGTAAAGAAAAGGGTGGACAGAGCAAGTATTTCTTGGAAACAATTAAGTATGCGATCAATTCTTCGCTGAGAGATTACGGACAAGGAAAAGTAACATCGTTTACTGATGTTCTCAGCACTCGACAACCTCATCAGAAGAGGATGAATTTCAAAAAATTTAAAGTATTTTATTGGAAACGTTAATAAAAACATACTGCGAACATCATTGAGGATTTCAACACCAAGATTGACTTGGGAAACAAAAAGGAAAGAAGGAAAAACTACTTGTTAAATGACATAAAACAGTCAGACAAGAAGGAAATTTAGGGAGTTTTAACTAGAAAACAATTATTAGGTCACACACAAACTTATTCAGGCAACATCCGACATGCCTTTATACCCTGGACATCAGCTGGTGGTATTTGCAAGAACACTTATATAGTCACAAAACAAGGATAGAGATATTCGCAAACATAGTTTGGAGCAGACTGGGACACATTTGTAAGTAAAAGGGAGAGTCATTATAATCGCCCATTGGCTCGCCGGTGGACGACTTTGATAGTATTTGGGTATGTCTTCTTTGATCGCATCAACACTGCAGGAGTTCTTTTTGGGGCTTTTGGTGGCATGTAATGTTAATAGCCATTTTATATGGCGCACATAACCTAGTCGCAATTATAATCTAAATCTCTCCCTTTGGGGATGCTGGGTAAATGCAACGATTTTTTCTTCAGCAAAGCAGATACCTGGAAAAAAGGGGGTGGGGGTGCACTTCGAGGGCGACAAGACGAAGAGAGTTTTGTCATTCAGTTTGTGTGTGTTTGGGGGGAAGGGGGAAAAAAAAGGGGGGGGGGGGTCATGACCAGTTGTGTTTTGGTAGGAACTAATCCTTACCGGAGGTGAAACTAAATTGCCCTGTTTGAATGACGGTGGTTGCCTGCGCAGAAAGCCTCGGTGAACATGGACGAGAAGCACCCAGTGTGACATCAAGAAGTACTGTATTACGCTAAAAAGGTATAAGAGATAACTAATGGGTACTTAGTCAGTGTCTTCATCATGAATGATAACCATTTAAAGATCGCAAATAAAGATCGTCTTTACCGGCATAGACTGCAAGTTATACCTGGCTTGTGTAGGCGTTACAGGTGCTCTACTTACAACTTCTTTGGAGGTTGAACAGAATATCTGGGTTTCGCCATGTTGGTCTGCCGTACAAACTGAGAGTTTTAAATCTGATGATGGTATGTAAACCACAAAGTAGCAGCCCGAAAAACTGATCAGTCGATCCATAATACCCACCATAAGCTGGTTGAACGTGATCGCAGTTGTTTCTTCATCAGCAAGCAAACAGAAGGGAGCTTCATTGACTGGATCTGGGTGGGGAGGGGGGGGGGATGTTGACTCCTGATCGACTTAAATAAAATTAGTACCAGAAAATATTATGGGATGTAGTGTCGACTACACCGTTCATGGAAGGCCCATGTGTTTTTGTTTTGTTTTGTGTTGTTGCTTTTTACCATAAGGATTCCTAACAGATGTGTTTTTCTGCATTGGGGTGTTTTACTTATGCTTCTGCTCTATTTCATGGTGCTACGTGTCTATAGCCAACTTATCGTGCCCGACTACTTCCATCAACAAGAAACTGCATTTCTGGTGGCGACAGTTGGCACCTCTAGCAACTCAAATATGCAGTTACTGCGTGTGTATATTTATGGAATGTTCGGAGACTAATTGTTTGCTCACCAGTTTTTCAAATGGGACGGCGAGGAACATTTCATTTGATTTTCACTGACACAGGAACAGAGCAAGTGAGGGGAAACCCGATTGCAGTGAAGTTGAAACTTTGACTAAGACTGAGGTTAAGACATCATGGTACTCTGATTGAAATGGCGACGATACTCAACACAAAGTGTCTAAGACAGATGCCGATACTGACCACAATGTGTCTATTACAGTAACCTGAAAACATTGATGCCTAAACTCAGGTGCCAGTACTGAGTACTAACAGAAAAAAGGCCCTTTCTGGAATAAAAGTAAATAACCCCTCTCCCCCCCCCCCACCCACCCCTTTTTTGTTTTTTGTGTGTGCAGACGCTCAGTGTCTAATACATCACCAAGAACAGAATTTAAAACACCATATTCAATATGGCATATTGACTCCTTACGTTAAGCCTGCACAAAAGTATGATGTGAGAATAAACACAACGAAAACTGGGGTAATAAAGCTAGACGGAAAACATAATATCATGAACGTCCATGCTAACGGATCTACAATCAAACAAGTACGAGAATTCAAATATCTAGGAAACATATTTACGGAGTATATCAGACTAGACAGATATATAGAATACAGAGTACAGAAGGCAAATGCTGCCACCTACTAGTTAGCCCCACTGCTTAGACACCCGAAGGCCTCGCTTCCAGCAAACAACAAATGATCAATAGCATCGTTATCTCTACTTCACATTATCAGTGCAAAACATGGAACATTAATAGGGCACTAGAACAGAAAAATAACTAAATGTGAAATGTGCTGTCTCCGCAAGGTCACTAACAACACTAGACGAGACAGGGTTACGAATACCAGCATTAGAGAGAACGTTGGAATAAGACCATGTTGTATTATATTTACAGACAAAGAATGAAATAGTTCATCCATCTAGTTTTAATGCAGCTAGACCAGACTGCATATGAGACTTTTTGCAGTAGAACATTTGGAAATAAGACGAAAGGAAGGCCAAGAAAGAAACTGATAAACGGTGTAGCTGAAACGTGTAAAGGATGAACAAATCCATCACTCAAGTCGCCCGAGAAGCGCAAGACAAATACAGAAAACCACGACACTGTTTTCACAGACCAGGTATCAGTTAGACGACAAAAGAAGAATAAGAAGGCCCTTTCTAAGCCAGTGAAGCATTAGACATGAGATGTCAGTACGATAAGTTACTAACCTCATGGTAATCAACCCTTCAAGTTGAAGCTGCATAACCAACCTGTGCATTTTCTGGCTGTTTGTGATTTTGCTAGGTACTTTTAAATTTAGAAATTGACCGTTTCTCACTAAGCGGTTGGCTCTCAAAATCCTGTCAAAATCAACGCAAAGATTTTTGCGAATCGAACCGGGTACCTCGAAATTGTGAAAAGCGTCCGCAACACCTATTGCCACAGACACGACCGTTCAGGTAGCAGGGGACAAGTAAATGAAGTTCAACCCCACCAGGGCTCCACAACGAGGGATAAACACCTGGTGACACAAAATACCACTATTCAGATGAGAATCACCTGGGCGTAAGTTCCAGAAACCTCATTCAACAGGTAGATTGTTTTAAGGCCCTCGACAAGAGCTGGAGTGTGGCTTTAAAGTAACGAAAAATTGCGTCCCATATTGGGACTACTTCAATTGCTAAGTGGAAGGGGGGAAACAGAAAGGGGCAGAGGTATGACCATGAGGCATCATAACTTCTCTGATCACCCGTCTCCACCCACGACTGTCTTGCACGATTCTTATCGTTTAGGTTAAATGAATTACATAGATGATAAGGGACAGAAGGCTGGGAACATTTATCGCGTTACACACATTCCTAAAACATAATCTGACAACATAAGTGGGTGATCCATACAAGGCGACTAGCCCCATAGTAAGCTTCATGATTCCTTGATAAACCCAGACCTCAAGACCAACATCTTGTCATGTTCAAGTTAGGGATGCAAAATGTCCGTAGCATAAGAACACATAGTAAACTATATAGCAAAGGCACACAAAATCATTGTAGAAAGTAGAGTAAGGGACATTATTCATGTTCTTGTTGCATCGGAAATATGGGGCTAAACAAAAATGAACATTTAAAGTGCCTTATGGTCAACATTAAACCTGTCATATGTACTTCTAGTGCATTGCCTGACTCCTAGTTTAGGATGGGTCGAAACGTAAGTAAATTAATAAATTCAATGCGGATTTGAACCCAAGACTTTCAAACCGACAAATAAATGCCTAGCCATTGAACTACCACAGCTCGAATACCAAGGAAGAACAGTAACAATAATGAATGAAGAAATCCTCCAACAATCAAGGTTAGCTGCGTATCCTTTACAAGACGTTGCAGAACCAACCCCAACAGCCCCTGGCTGTTGTGTGGTTTTTCTAGGCAAATTTACGTCCAGTAGTTTGCCATTGTTTCCTGGACGGTCGGCTTTCTTGATACCACTGTCGAAACCAACGCAAGGTGCATGGACCGCAGCTGGGATCGAACCCGGCATTACGAAGCGTTCGCATCGACTTAGCCACAGAGCCGACCCTCCAACAATCAGGTACAGTTATTTTACTGATTAGTAAAATTCTTTGTAGAAGTGAAGATTTTGTTATCAGCCAAATATGAGCGGAAATAAATGTAATTCTAGAACAGCTTTGTTTTTGCAAACTTTAGCGGGGAAAACAAAAATACAAGAATGCCATAAACAGTCTTTCAAATAATGAGGTCACAAACAATATATTGCGTATTATATTGCCTGGAATATTTCTCTGTATCTCTCCGGGTGATTTTTTATTTTTTACAGAGGTTACATCAATATGTAATTAAACACAAAACATGAATCCTTTCAACTGAAATGTCTTCTGTGTATTATTTCCTTTAAATGCAAAAAAAATTGTTTGTATATCAACCTCTGGAAAATATAGATGTAACTTTCCAATTGCGTGCTCGTCGTCCTAGTTTCTGCATACAAGTCAGCCGAAACTTTGGAGCTAAGGTACTGAGCTGATCTGAAATTGTGTTTAAAAAAAAAGGGGGGGGGGGGGGTGGCCGTAAGAAGCTATCATAGATTTATAGAATAATTTTTTTTTTGTCTATGCATTTAATATTATTTCAAACATATTTGCCACTTGGTGCAATAGTATTATTATTATTATTATTACATAATTTTTTATTATTATTAGGTTTACTTACTTAAACACGGTTTCAGACACTTCTGCCCCACTTATACCTTCTTTAACACATTCATATAGAGATTCAGCCTAACACGCCTACCTGTAATGTTTCCTTTGTGTCGGCGCCTCTGGCGTCATATTTCAGTTTTAAGTGCAGACTACAATCAACATTTCTAACAGTTTTAGTACTTTTTATCTCTATAGATGTTAATATATATCTGATGTTGTCACGACCTTTTTTTTTCCTATTCCCTTTTTGATCTCTATTATACACCATACGATTGTCTCCTCCTGCTGCGGCTGGTTGATAGAGCTCCCGCAGACCGAAATATCGCGGTTGTCTGCGCTTGTTTATTTCCAGGGCTAATTACCTTTCCTGTTATTTTGTTACTTCCGATTGGACTTAAAATACCGGCACAACATACAGGTGCGTGCAACGGCGCGTTCATTAGACATGAGGGAAACATTCTCTTACTCCCTACCAGTTATCCTCATTCGGGATCCACACATAGGGCAGGAAATCGAAGGAAGTGGCACATGTCAGAGGTCCTTCTCCACAGCTGACCTCGCTTGTAGAAACATGGCAGAGTGACGCAGTGTCACGCAACTGATCAGTTTCGCTACCCACAATCTCTGACAGGCCTGCCAGAGATACTCTCAGAACAATCTACTACCTTCGTTTAGCATTGCCTTCCAGCATGGATCACATTTTGCTGTTCTGTTGAATGCTGGCTTAAATGGGGGGGGGGGGTGGACTTGGTTCGTCCATTTACCTCTTGTTCTGAGGCAGGTTTATTCGATTAGGTTCACTCAGGGGCTGAACATGTTGGAAACAAAAAAATGCATTATTACGTACCATGGAAGAGGGGTGGGGGTGGGGGGGGGGGATAATTTATACCAAACAATTAGCAATAGCTGGAGGGCCACCTACTAGACCTCTGCAGGCCGCATTCTGCCCACGGACCGCTAGTTGAAAAGCCCTGATCCAACGGTTGCTGAGTCGTTTGCTTTACATATGCACATGTTGTGAAGATGCCTTTGCGAGGTCTATCATTTGAACTACCTCGATTTGTGTTCTGTATAACGCTCTCGACAGAGCATAGCCTCTCTGGGGAAAGAGAAGAAATATCTGAGGGAATCACCAGAACTGAGTGGTTGGTTCATTTACCTGTCAGGATCGAGATCCGGGTTCAACCCACAGTAGTTTTAGTGCGACTTGTCGGCTCACTATCGCAAAGTGGGAATCTTCATGGCATGATCACTTAGTTTGTAGACTTGATGCAACAGCTCATACACCTAGGGTTTTTAGTAGAACAATCTGTAATGCAGGGGATTCCAGGTCACTGTTGCTTGGATAGCAATGAAATAGATTGGCTAGAGGCGGCACAGACATGGTAGAACCAAAAAGTGACTTAACCCACCAAGAGACTAAGACATTAAAACTATCTAGTATCCAAAAAAGGTGGCTGGATACACACACACAATTCTCTCCTCAAGACTCGCTTCATCACATCTCTAGAGATGCACAGTGTATAATATCCAGATTAAGGACAGAGCGCAACAGATATCGTCAGTATATGTGCAAATTTTTCGGTGTTGGAAACACGGAGACGTGCTCCTGAAACTTGGCACCCGAAAATGCTGAGCATGTGCTCCATCACTGTCAACTGCATACTGAAAACAGAGACGCAATCTGGCCTGTTCCATCCACAATGAAGACAAAACTATATGGTACAGGAGAAGATATGGACTGCGCGATAGCTTTCACAAAGGCTACCGGCCTCCTGATATAAGTTTTCTGACAAAAGGATCGAAGAAGAAGAAGAAGAAGAAGAAGAAGAAGAAGAAGATGGCATGATCTGAGAAAAGAATGGAAGCGACAAAGACAATTGCTGACATCTTGGTATCATGTCGTGTCCTAGTAAATGTGCAGGTCTTCACACGCATGACAGTCTCTCTTCGAGCGTTTCGACTCCCACAGGGAAAGATAAATGATGATGACGTTTAGCATCATGTCAGGAGTAACATATTTATTTAAAAAATGTATGGTAGTCAACACGACGGAAAGCAGTGGGTTGACATGATTCCCACTACCACATGGTCTGTTGGCAGACGAATCATTTTAATTTCACCTGAAGATACCCATTTTCTTTCCTGTGGTAGGTAAAATTGGATTCATCTGACCTCGGTGGTCGACGTACCTAACGTGTATCTACGGGAGACACTCAAATGTAATACTGTAAACATTCTTTTATAGATTAGTTTATTAATTTTGAAATTTAGTCAGCTCGGAATCTGTTTGGTTAGTTTGTTGCGAATTATTTACAGGACGTTGCAGAACCAACACCAGAATGTTTTAGCTGCTGCGGTTTTTCTATGCACATTTTATGTCCAGTCGTTTGTCATTGCTACTGAACGATCGGTTTATCTATACCACTATCAAAACCAACGCAAAGAGCAATGCCCGCAGCTACGATTGAACCTGGCAACCCGGCATTACGAAACGCGTTCGCAACGCCTAAGCCACAGACATAATCAGTATGCTGTCTTTAATTTCTTGGAGCCAAGAGGTTTAACTTGACAATGGGATACTCCACCCCACCCCATCCCTCCACCACCACAAAAAATATTTTTTTTTTTTTTCAATTCTGCGAAAGTCAAAAATCAAAATTATAACGCATTGGCAGTAGCCAAAGCACTCCATCAACCAGGTGTCATTACACGGAAGGTTGACTGCATGGTATCACAACCGTCGATAGGCCTGTTTTTACATTCCTCAGACTGCTCATCAACCTCTGAATGCAATGTTTTCATTGACACCTTCTCGTCGACTTATGACCTATGCAACTTGAAATAATCCGCACTTACAAGGACCCTGTTCCTTTCAGGCGTATTGGGTATATAGGGCTAGACCTTTATTTTATAGACCAAACGGCACTTGGTGGGTGATGTGGTCAGCATCACGCCGGCCGCCTCTACTTCCTAGAACTGCATCTGGTACCGACTCAAGGCTGGGTCAACCTGTGAGTCAAGAAAGTTTTTGAAAACAAAAAAGTCCGGCACCCGTCACAAACCGAACCCAAGACCTTATTATCCGCAGGCGGGCATCTAGCCGCTAGAACACGGCGGTTGCCAATCTGCATTAAGGACAACATAAATTTAAAAAAATAAAAAGTAAGATAATTACATTAATAGGGACCAAAAGTTGCCGGTACTTGTGTAACACATCTGAATGAAAATCATCATCATCAGGTGCCTTGCCAACTAGCGTAGGCGATCATGCCTCTCCATATTCTGCGATCTCCTGCAGCATGTATCAGTTCGTGTGCCGACACTCCTCCATGCCATGCAACAAGACTGTCAAGCGTCTTCTCTCGTTGTCTTCCTCTATCTCTCCTTGCACAGATCTTTCCAGTGACACATGTTCAATTTTCCCTCTTCTCCTAACATGGCCGAAAAATGATGACTCTCCTTCCTATGTCTGTGATAAGTTGTCTTCGGGCTCTCGCCTCTTTCAAAACCTCTTGGTTGCTCTTTTTTGGCTGTCCAAGGTATTCTAAGCATTCTTCTGTAAAACCACATCTCTGAGGCCTCTAGAAATTGTTTTGCCTGCCTACCGATTGTCCAGGATTCACAGCCATATGTTAAAACTGGATGTTTGTAGCAAGCCAGAATTCTTTTTCTAACTCTCAATGACAAAGATATATTGCACAAGATCTTTTTCATTTTATAAAATGCAGTTTTTGCCTGTCCTATGCTGTTTCTTATCTCAGTTATGCATCTTCCATCTGGTTTTATCCATGTGCCCAGATACTTAAATTTCTGTACTTGTTCTTAAATAACACCATCGACTTTTATTACACATTTATTAATTATTTGTTTCTTTGATACCACCATTACAGGCAGTTCGATTTATTTAATGTTGTTCGGAACGGAGCTCGGTCGTAAGTGTACACTTTTCTGAACTACCTTTAACTTTTTAGATTTATAAGTATTTTTTCTCTAAATTTAGTTCAGTCCCATTCTCTTCAGACCTCTGTATTGAACTGACTTTGTTCCCAAGAAATACATTATATATATATATATATATATCTATATATATATATATATATATATATATATATATATATATATATATATATATATATATATATATATATATATATATATATCAATTTTTGACCTGGAGATCTATGCCGGCGATAGCGTTGCTACCAACAGGGTTTATTAAATATGCAGACAGCATGGGATGGAGAATGAGAAGCAATAATGACATTCGTAATCTGTTTAAATCAGCACTAATCAACATTGTGAGGGTTAATCCACTGAAATAACAGGGCATAAAAAGAGAGAGAGAGAGAGAGAGAGAGAGAGAGAGAGAGAGATAGAGAGAGAGGAGTGCCAGATGACACAGTAACAAACACCATGCACACAAGGGATCTGAATGGTTGTAGACCACGAGGCAGACCAAGAACGTGGTGAAGAGATAACATTCAAGCAGACCTACTAACATCACTACGCAGAGTCATCAACTGGAACGATAGGGCCTATAAAAGAGATGGATGAATGTGTAGCACTTCCTGCTTCCTTCCCCTTATGGCTGATAAGTCCCTCTTTGTATTTATTTTTCTGATTCTTTGAATGTATATTTTTGTTAGGTTAGGTCAGTTAGCTGCCTATCCTTCACAGGACATTTCAGAGCAAACCCCAGCCTTTTTCAGCTGTTGTGGTATTTCTAGACAAATTTACGTCACGTAGTTTGCCACTGGTCGGCTCTCAATGCCACTGTCAAAACCATGGCAAGGAGCAAGGCCTGCAGCTGGGATCAGAATCGGCAGCCCGGTATTACCAAGTGCGTTCGCAATGCCTATGCCCCAAACGTTGACGCACATTTATGTGTATATGTGTGTGTGTGTGTGTGTTTGTGTGGGTGTGAGTCTTAGAGTGTTTGTGTGTGTCTATGTGATTGTCTATCCTTCTATCCCTACGTCCGAACGTGTCTGTGTCTATGTGTGTCTCTATAAGTACCATGTTTTCTCCCGAATTTCTTGTCCAGTGACTTCCATTTTGTGAAATTCTAAGACAGTTGACTGGCTGACTGACTTTCTACCCCACCAGGACATTACACAAGCGATAAACACCCGATGACACAAAGTGCCACCATGTGATAAGGATCACAGTGGAGAGGTCCCAGAATCCGCCTTCAGCCATTAGACCATATATATGGCCGGGCTATATTGCGGCCCCTGGCATGAGCCAGAGCAGGGCTTCAAATAACGAAAAATGTCACCCTAAAAAGGACGGCAAAAAACGACTTGCTTCTAAGACAGTTTTCACATTGAAGCTTTTATACTGACGGTGTCAGATGCGCTCCAGAACTTTTCGCTTTTCTTCAGAACAATCCGTGTTATGAATTCGTTTTATAAATGCCAATAGCCATTACTTCATTACTTTGAGTACACAAATTCTCAAACATTAATTTTTGTAGCCATTTGCAGTGTGTATTCTTGTCACTGTATTTCAACCCTGTTTTGTCAGTCGTCCTCTATCATTAACCTTCGTTTGTTCGCTGTTTATCTTCGCTATTGATTTCACGTCCCCCAGTCGAAATTATCTGATTGCTATATCCGTTTTGCAAGTGCATTGCAATGTTTGTATTGTTTTACCATCTTTTTGTTTCTAAGTATCCAGAAACCATGAGTTGTAAACCCTTTGGCTTGGTACTATGGATATCGCAACCCTTCTGCCTTGATTCCATGATTTTACCATCCTTAAAAATTGATAGCGTGCGGTATATCAACATATTTCAGTTTACTCCTTCTCATGGCGTGTCTAAAATATGTGGATTTTTTTGGGTCGCTGATATGGGTAATCATTTTTAAGAAACTTGGTTTCAAGACATGTTTATTCATTTTGGTTTTTGTCTGTCGCTGATGTTCACTTCATTTGTTTTTTAAATTCGACTAATCAGGGCTGTTGCCTTCGAAATTGGAGTGCATCTGCCTGAAAGACGGTGAACCAACAGTCTGAAAGCAAAAGCCCGGTTTGTAAAACGAATATGCACGCAAAACTCACGTTCTGGAACAAAATCAAAATCCAAAAGTTAACAAATTACCAGAACTCTCGAAGAGAAAAAAAAGGAGAAGATCAGTGTCTATGATTATTGTTCCCCATCAGAAATATGTCCCAATGAACTGTTCCGTAAAATATTATAATAATAATCATATTAATAAAGTTAATAATAAAATCAACAACTAAAAGAATGATCCAAAGTCCAAAGAAACCAAGCAAACAAACAAAAGCCGAATACGGGAGGAGGAGAAAAGGGAAAAAGGGGGGGGGGGGTGTGGAGTTACATTAGGAAAAAGTACGCAAGACAAAGCTAGACGAGTCACAGATATTCAGCTGGCATCAAACAGGAAATGATATCATCAGCTTCAGAAATCTTCAGCTCGTTAGCGCTCTTGTCGTTCTGTTCAGCACAACAAAATTGTTTGTGAAAAGCAGACATCAGGAAATGTCGTGTCATCCAAACAAACTTTTATAACGCCGGACAACAATTACAGCTATCACAACACGACTAGCAAAATATGAATGAAGCTAACAACATAAAAAATAAATCTAGTAGAATATCCCCCCCCCCCCCCTTAAAAAACACGGGCGCGCGCGCACACACACACACATACGGGCGCGCGCTAACACATACACTATTGAAGGAAACTAAAACAAACAATTGAAAGAATTTGGACAGAGACAACTATTGTGACAAATTAGGATGACCGCTGTCTTATTCAGAAATAATTTGACTCAACACAGACTTAAACTAGGATAAATTTGCAAAGCTGTATAGGTAGAGAAAGAAGTCTACTGCCATACATCATCATCAGGTCCTACCAGCAGGTCTTTTACAACACATTGCTTTTTTCCCCTGACGGCTGAAAGTCCCTCTTTGTCTAGCCAGTCCTCATGCTTTATGAGTAGTTTAGGAGGTGGTCTACAAGTTGCTTCTTAGACTACTCTTATGAGCCAATGCATCTTCAATTTCTTGCTTCCCCCTTCCTGCAGGTCGACATCTTCCTCGTAGCCGGAAACGTTACCCTCCACCCCCGTTCTCTACAGGAAACAATGACGGGTCACTTTGACACGATGCCTCAGCGTACAGGACAGAATCCTGTTTACGAGCCAATTCTCCTGGGTGTCCAGGGCATCTAGGATGACAATGTTCTGCTTCGCCTCGGTCCACAGTATTCTAAGAATTTATCTGTAGCATTTTAGCTCTCTTACAGCGATGTAAGTGGAAGTATAAGAAGAGATGGTCGAACAGCAAGCAGTCTGAGATAAGATACAGCTAGTACGAGGGGAAGTCAGTGATCACAGCCAGCGATCAATGGTAGACGGCAAATATCGCACTGAACTTGACCCAGCCTCAAAAACATTCGCTTAAGATAATTTCTGAATTTTTTTTTTCGGAATGGCTTGCAAGAAGAAGGTTGTCCACCATTGTCACATATCACTCCTGTCACGTGCCTGAAATAAGGATTTCTCCTTTAGAACCAACAGCACCCAGACATAATTATGTTGAGTCGTTTGGCTCGTATTGGTCTAAGGGATTCCCCGTGGCCAATGTACGCTCAACTTATTTCTGGAGTAGTGCAACTCAAGTATTGGCACTACAAAATATATCTGTATATGAATACAATATTCCTAGGCACACTTGGCTGGACACCCCCACTACTTACTAAAGAAAGCCCCCAGGTTATGATAGTTCATTATCATAACCATGTTAACACATATAGTGAAGATTCATACACACACCACTGCTAAACACTTAAAAAGGTGAAATAGAGACACCTAAGTCAGCCATGAAAATGAATGCATGTAATCAATATAACATATACATATAATAGTGAAGTAAATGCCAGATTTCAGTGGAAGGATCCCAGAATATAATGTCCAGAGTATAAAGATACCCTAACAGCCAGAAGGTCCTTGAGATAACACCTTGTCATCATTGGAAACATGGGAGCTGTGAGGAATATAGCAATACATGGCATCAACTGTCACTTATCCTCTTTCTGTTGGTGATGCTTCCCTCAGCTCCTGATGATTCGACTGTCCTTGGTGACTCTGCCTCACTGGATCAGATGGTAGAGAAGTACCTCACCATAAAGGACGCAGCAACTGGATAGGCACACAGCAACTGGATAGGCACACAGCAACTGGATAGGCACACAGCAACTGGATAGGCACACAGCACCTTCTCCCACGAGTAATTCACAGCACTGTCCCTGAGCTACACACATGCTCTGGCACTGGATGATGTTATATTGTATCCCATCTTGAGGAGGACAGTCTTCTCAATTGGTAGTTGGGTGATAATAAGTAGGTAATGGGTTAATTGATTGATGGGTTATGGTTTATGGTTGGTGGGTGTTGGTTGGACTGTGATTCTTCTGCCCGCTCTTCACAAAGGTTTCATCCTGCCAAGAAATAACTCAGAATTAGTCATCACACCAAGAGGGTAACATCTTGACAGGAAAGACAGAATAAGTATCAGTCACCAGCCCATATCAGCCTACTCCACCTCTGCTCCCCTGTTTCATCCCTCAGAGTGCACTCTCAAGACCAGGAGACACTTGTCTCCTATCATTCATCTGTCTGTTTAGTGCAAGAGATGGAAAGTAAGATATATAGTGGAGATAGATAGACACTCTAACACATATATCAATCTCTCTCCCCCCTCCCATCTGCACACCGACACCAATATTTACCGTCAGTACTTCTAT
>CAJHNH020001226.1:730608-748108 GCA_905116865.2 Candidula unifasciata | reverse complement strand
CACGAGCGTCTAGCCGCTACGCCACGGCGCGACTCCCAGACTGATTATTGTCATCTTAAATTATTTGGTGTCAGTCTTTCCACCGATTGTTTTGTTAAATCCAACAAGCCAGAAACACATCTGCTAGCGAAAAGGTCTCTGGCTCAAATATGCGTCGAGGCAGAATTTCTCCTAAAACTGACCTTGGCTCTGAGATCGATCCAGCTCAAAATGATTACCAGATAGTGGCATGGGAAAAAAAGAGGTTAGTGTGATGTTTACCACATCACTTATCGTGTGCTGCCTGATGTCTAGTAAATATAGTTCTAGCATTCTATGCTCGATGCTCCCTTATGACGAGACAACGGTTAACATCTCCATTACATTGACGTACCCACGCAAAACATCGAAGTACGCAATGTAGCCGTTAGGATACCATAATTATGAATTTCTTTTAGGTTTTACAGGGTATGTTGTATTTTAGACATTAGGGCGGCATACAGGATGTTACTCTTTGAGCACACTGGATAAGAAAAAGAAAAACACTTAGCAAGTAAACTGACCACATAAGAATAATGGTTACAAAAATTTTGACCAATAACTTCAAACAGCCAGGTAAGAGATACCAATGTCGTGGAATATTTGAAGCTGTAGAATAATTGGAGGTGACATGTCGGAATCCTGGTACAGAAACTAACGTTTTTGCGCGTGTATAGGCCGAATCCAGTTTCTGAGACGATAATTTTCGGAAATAACCATGTTCTTAGATTTTCGACGAGAGACCCAAATGGAAACAGTAGTACACGTAAGCGGTGAAAGAAAGGCCGCAAAAGAGCAAATTTCAGTTGTAAGTTCAAGTTGCAAGAAAAGTGAAAGCAAACGGCTGTGAGAAAGTTCAATGTGGATGACACAAATGTGCGAAGATGGATCGGAATGAAAGATTCTCTTGGAGAAACATTCTGAGGTTGTTTGTGGCAAGAAGACAAAATATCCGGAAGTAAAAACTATTGTGTTGGAACATGTCAACAAAATACAGGCGATGAATTGTCTGTGTCCTGGGAAATGTTACAGTTTAAAGCTCGTCAATTATCAGACATCACGGGAATTCTTCAGAGTGAATTTAAAGCCAGTTGTGGGTGGAAAAGACATTTTATGGTAGAACATGAGCTTGTGATTCGGTGGTGGACAACAATGGCACAGCGTCCCGACACCTACCAGAAGAAACAATTTGCGTTTCAAAGGTATGTTCTGAAGTTATAGAAGACACACAACTAGTATGTTGAATATTGAATTAGGAATCGACAACATAGCATTCAAGACACTTCTAAAAAGGCTCTGTCCCCATTTTCAGCAGCAAGTAAAGGGTTTCAACTGGGATGGTACTAGTAACAACCGATTGTACAGCCGTCTTACCTTTCCCTTGAGTATTGAGCGTAAGCCAGATCCCCCGCATCGCCATTCTCCTCAGGCCGTAATGTTTACTCGCCCCCAAAGGGCCCTCACAACATCTAGCTTGTCATACATCAGTTCACCATCAATTGGTGCAGAGCGGGCCAGTCTATCAGCCTGCTCGTGTCCCGATATAGCAGCATCACCCAGAGAGAATATCCAAAGGACGCTAACTACCCCGGACCTCTCAAGCGGTGCCTGCCACTCTGCACGGAGCATGCCTGCCTACACCTTTTTCTCTACTTTGTGAGTCAGTGACAGTCACGGCATGTGTGTACAGCTGATTCTCAGTCTAGTGGAAGGCAGCAGTGACTGCCTCCACCTCCATTCTCAAATAGACGTTGTGATATAACATGTCAGGCTTTGCTGCACACCACTACAGCAGGGAGACAACTGGAGGTGCCGATGAAACCGTCGTACTCTTGGATATACCAGGTAAAACAACAGTGAACGAATCTGTTTCTCGGGGGGGGGGGGGGGGGGGGGGGGGGGGACTTCAGGAGCTGAAAAACAGGGGTGTAGTGTTATGCTAGGTATCACTGAGAACAGACAAAAAACCTAATGACTCGAATATAGGCAGCACTCTGTTTTTTTATCAACAATTTTTGGTAAAAATACCGCGGCCTGAACAAGGGTAAATATGGTATATTTTTTTTTTTTTTTTTTTTTTTTTGGGGGGGGGGGGGGGGGGGGGGGAGGATGGTCTATTGTCTTTTCTGATCTCTGATACGGCTCTCTGTTTCAATGAGCGAAGATCAGTTCGTGTAATTGGTTCCATCAGACAGCAGAAAGACATTCAAACCCACAGGCAGATGAATGGATGGCTGACTGTTTGATTAGATGCATGGATACTTGCCCTACAATCAATACATTTACAGTGAAACAATTGATTTCTACTTACAGTCTATTTCTTTGTAATAAAAGATTTGATTTCCACTTTAAATTATTCTTTTTCTAACCAAAGGAACAAATGATTTCTACTAACAATCTATGATTTTTTACACAGGAACAGTATTTTCTTTTTCTCCTTCTCCTATTCAGTGGAACCGTCATCTTACATCTCAGATCCCTCAGTTCACGTCGGGACAGTTTAGTTTTATCACTCATCCATTTCTGAAGAGTGCGGGGAAGGAGGGGCGTGGGAGATTAAATACCAGGAAGCTCAAACCAGTTATGTTATATTCGCACTTCACAGTGGGACAGTAATGTTATATTCGCACTTCACAGTGGGACAGTAATGTTATATTCGCACTTCAAATTGGGACAGTAATGTTATATTCACACTTCACAATGGGACAGTAATGTTATATTCACACTTTACAGTGGGACAGTAATGTTAAATTCACACTTTACAGTGGGACAGTAATGTTATATTCACACTTCACAATGGGACAGTAATGTTATATTCGCACTTCACAGTGGGACAGTAATGTTATATTCGCACTTTACAGTGGGACAGTAATGTTATATTCACACTTCACAATGGGACAGTAATGTTATATTCACACTTTACAGTGGGACAGTAATGTTATATTCACACTTCACAATGGGACAGTAATGTTATATTCGCACTTCACAGTGGGACAGTAATGTTAAATTCACACTTTACAGTGGGACAGTAATGTTATATTCACACTTCACAATGGGACAGTAATGTTATATTCGCACTTCACAGTGGGACAGTAATGTTATATTCGCACTTTACAGTGGGACAGTAATGTTATATTCACACTTCACAATGGGACAGTTATGTTATATTCGTACTTCACAGTGGGACAGTAATGTTATATTCGCACTTCACAGTGGGACAGTAATGTTATATTCACACTTCACAGTGGGACAGCAATGTTATATTCACACTTTACAGTGGGACAGTAATGTTATATTCGCACTTCACAGTGGAACAGTTATATTTTATTCGCACTACACAGTGAGCTAATTAAGTTATTTGACGCCGGCTCTCTCTCTCCCCCCCCCCCTCCCCACACGCACACACACTCACACATTCAATCTGGAAATAAAGTAAATTATGACCTTTAACATCATTTGAAGTCAAAGTCTCTTTTTCGCAACACCAAGATCAAAATATATAAAACGGTAATAGTAGCAGTTGTTTCATAAGGCTCTTAAAATTGCAGGACACAACTAAAAGAGTTGGAGCCTTACTGCAAATTTTCGACGAATATTTGGACCCATCAATGATTCATAGAGCAAGAAATGGAGAGTGGGAAGCAACAATAAAATTAATAATCTGTTTAAATCACTACTGATGATTGAAATCATGAGTGCTAATAAACTGAAAGGACCATTGCATATTGAGAGAATGACAGATGCAGAGAGGTATAAACTGTATAAACAAGTAATGGTCGTAGACAGCGAGGCAGATTAGGAAGACAAGGGAGAGATAATATTCAGACAGATCTACACACAATTGGTGTAAGCAACGGGAAAGAGAAGGCCAGCCAGAGAGATGAATGGAGGTGGGTAATATCTGCAGCAATGAACCTCAAGAGCTCGAAATGTTGAAGAAAAAGTAGAAGAAAAAGAAAAAGAAGATGAAGAGAGCTGAGTGTCCGAGAAAAAGCACATAAAATACAAGCGATGGCAGCAATGATACTGATATCTCATACTCTAGTTGTGGAAGACTCTTTCTTAAAGAGAACAGGTCTTCGCTGTCACATTCGCCATCGTCATGGGCAGTTTGCTCCTTTCTCGCGTTCACCGGCTGTAAAATCTGGTGAAAAGTTCTAATTGTTCGTCCACTTTTGGACTTTAGGCTTGTTTCAGAGCCTGCGTGCACACTTATTTCACACATCTTGGTATGCAGCGTGCTGATGTTATGGGTTGTGATTCCAATGACCCACTATAGCACAATATAGCTGTCATTTGGAAGTATGGAAACGTGCCAAATAGGGCTTCAAAGATGCATTCCCATATTTCATAATGTTTAATAGTAACATCTTACTCAACCCATCGAATCACTATTAGGCAGTTGAAATTAATCTTTTTTTTTTTAAACCACTACATAAATCTGATGATATCAAGCAAATGTGTTTGGTTAACAAAGCAATGAAACTCTGCCACACTGATAAGCCCCCGTGAAAGCAATCATTGCTGGGGATTTCACAAGCCACTTTAATGAAAAGCCACACGCACATGCTGTTTTTACTGAAATTCGTGGGAATTTACTTCACAAATACAGTTTGTACTAAGTTTCTTTTACTGTTGCAAATAGTGTAATATAGACAAGCACAATATCTGCTTCAGTTAGCAAGGCATTTAGTAATGAAAATCGTCAAACGTCAGGAATCATTGGGTATACGTTACAATTTTAGTATTTAATTCTTCTTCTTCAGCATTCCGAGCTCTAGAGGTTCACGGCTGCAGATATCATCCAGCTCCATTCATCTCTGTGGTTGGTCTTCTCTCCAGCTTGTGACACCAAGTGTTTACAGGTCTCTCTGGATATTATCTCTCCATTGTCTTCTTGGTTTGCCTCGTGGTCTACCACTATTATCTCCCTTATGTATAGTTTTAACTGGTCAGTCATTTGAAATTCTCTCTATATGCCCCAAGCGTTTTACTCTATTAGCTCCCATGATGCCAGTGATCAATGGTAGTTTAAACAGATTATGAATGTCGTTGTTGCTTCTCACTCTCCATTCCCCGCTGTTTGCATTTTGTATGGGTCTAAAGATTCGTCGTAAGATGGTTTTCGAAAACCTGTAATAAGGCTTCATCTCTTTTAGCTGTGCTCCAAGGTTCTAGAGCCATATAAAACGACTGGTCTTATCAACGTTTCAAACATTTTGATCTTAGTGTTGGGAGACAGACAATTTGACTTTAATTAATATTAATTTATTTTAATTTAATTCTAATATTTAATTAGACATTTGAAATAAAAGAGTTTCGTAATTCAAAACGTAATCTATCCCTCATTATCATCACTCTCATTTTCATCTCTGTAATCAGTAGTATTATCATCATGATCCACCCCTAAAGGAGCAGGCGATCTCAAACAGACACAATGATGCATTTCTAATATTTTTGTATGAGCATTCTCTTACTCTCTGCCATATACGTAACTTACATTTTTCGATCTTCTCTTGTATCTCCAGAGTGTCTTACCACAGAACAACATAAAATATTTATATTGCCTTGTCCTAGTGTCGTTAAAATGCAAGATGGAAGTATATGGAACATGTTAGTTTGTTAAAGTACCTTGGTACCTTGATCACAAACAAAACTAGGCAGAACATGAAAGCCAACACAGGGGGAAAAGACAGACTCGGGTAAATACAACCAAATGTTTGGACACAACCGAATAAAACAAGCGAAAAATTAAATGCACATGTAAATTACCAATTTAAAAAAAATATGAATTATGTTGAGCAGTGATCCTTGTAGGTCTGAGAACGTCAAGAGTAGAAATGAGAAGAATTTCCGAGAGGCAACATGATAACCACTTCCACAAGACATGGACTATAGGCAGGGATAATTGTATTTGGAGGGGGGGGGGGGGTTAAGTCCCTCGAGCGCCCCCGAGGAGAGGGAAGCTGTCTTCTATTCCTTCAAATTAAGTCTCTGAATTAACGCCCCATCCCGCCCACACATGTAAAACAGCAGTTCTCTTTGCAAAATTTAAATATACACCCCCCCCCCCCACTCCCGTATTATATTGTTTATTTGTAGTTGCTTTTCAGCACAACATTATGATTATTACGCTCTTGAACTACACTTAGAAACACCACCCCCACCCCTTCATTCATGTCCGTACATAAAGAGAACAAATGTCACAGAAGGGAAGGGAAGGACAAAGTATTATATGAAAAGGATTTAGACATGGCAAGCATTCCTATACTTTCAGATTTCAGTCTGTTTTATGGGGTGGGGGGGGGGAGTTGGGGGGGGGGGGTAATTCTAATTTGACATCGTTTCTATAATAAAGCAAATCTAAAATGTTTCTTCGATTTAGATAGGGAAATGTGAAGTAGTGTTCGATATGTTACTTTTCTGTCGTCAAATGAAAGACAAGGCCGGGATTTAAAATACAATCTTGACAAATGTGCACATGAAAGGAAGTGATTTTTAGAAAACTTCTTCAACCACCAACTCCACGAAATCCTCCACCGCCTTTTTCTTCTGACTGGCATTCCGCGCCATCAGGCAGCGTCGCGGACTGTCACCATAATCACGTGATTCGCTAGAGTCCTGCATCTGATTCCAAGAGGTGGTTATAAAACATGGATGGGAAAGCAAGAGACACAAATTGTTATAAGAACAGTTAAGTCGCCACAAAGCACTAGTTTGCGCTTGTGGAGAAGGCGACATTCCTCTGTTCACTTAGAACTGTTAAAATACTTCAACTGACAAGTCCTGGACATTTCATGAACTCCTTAAATTTGTCTATATAAGGTAAGACTCCTTGATGCTGAGGGTAAGACTGTTTCATCAGTTCGCAATGTTCTGCAAGCGTTGATGTCATTTCTTTTTGTTCTTTTTCTTCTTCTTCTTCTTCTTTTTCTTCTTCTTCTTCTTCTTCTTCTTCTTCTTCTTCTTCTTCTTCTTCTTCTTCTTCTTCTTCTTCTTCTTCTTCTTCTTCTTCTTCTTCTTCTTCTTCTTCTTCTTCTTCTTCTTCTTCTTCTTCTTCTTCTTCTTCTTCTTCTTTTTCTTCTTCTTCTTCTTCTTCTTCTTCTTCTTCTTCTTCTTCTTCTTCTTCTTCTTCTTCTTCTTCTTCTTCTTCTTCTTCTTTTCTTCTTTTCTTCTTCTTTTCTTCTTTCTTCTTCTTCTTCTTTCTTCTTCTTCTTCTTCTTCTTCTTCTTCTTCTTCTTCTTCTTCTTCTTCTTCTTCTTCTTCTTCTTCTTCTTCTTCTTCTTCTTCTTCTTCTTCTTCTTCTTCTTCTTCTTCTTCTTTTATTTCTTCTTCTTCTTCTTTTCTTCTTCTTCTTCTTCTTCTTCTTCTTCTTCTTCTTCTTCTTCTTCTTCTTCTTCTTCTTCTTCTTCTTCTTCTTCTTCTTCTTCTTCTTCTTTATTCTTCTTCTTCTTTATTTTTCTTCTTTTTTCTGCTGCTACTGTTGCTGCATTTGCCCTGAAACGAGCGGTTGGCACGTAGTAGTTTACAGCCACGCCGAGTACATATGATCTCAGCAGACATCTAAAACGTTGCCTGTTACTACGTGTGATTTGTGCTGAGATCCACGGTATCGTCGCCGGAGCTTCAGAGCTCATGCTCTGTGCGGCGCCCCCGACAGGAGGCTAGCATTTCTGCGGAGAGAGACCGAGCCATGTAGGATAAAACCCGGCGCAATGAAGTGAATCGTCTTAACTGTAACCTTTAACTTTACATTTCTTGGTACGGCTGGCATTATTTTCATTGTGGGCTTTAATTTCTGCCGTTACTTTTATTGTTATTATTGTTTTCCTTGTAAATGTTGTCAGATGCTGTAATATTATTCTTGTAATTCTTTTTTTAGATACCTCTTTCTGCCCTAGTCAACGCACTTTGTGTGTCTTTATACTAGCCATGCGTACCAGTAAAGTATCGGTGTTTTACATTTGAGGTTTATCAACTGATTGGTTTTAGGGGTAGGAGCCTGTCCTACTACTAGGCGCCTCCATATGATGGCGGATGGTGGAAAAGCCTCTAGATAAAGAGGTTAGCCATGAATCTATTGAATAAGTGGCCGTGGACCAAAACAGTTGATGGTCATTAAGAGGAGGCGAGTTAGTTGGTGGGACAGTTAACTCTATAAATACCTCAAAACTCAACGACAAGGCCATCGGCGGGTAAGAGGCGATAAACCTCCCCCCCCCCCCCCCCCCCCCCCCACACGCTGCCTTACAGGGCAATTCTCTTTAGACAAAGGCTATTGGAGTTAAGCCATTTACAAACCTGCTGAAGGTAAGGGGAAACCGCCGCTGTATTATCCCCAGTAAATCATGCCTCAAATTCTTGACAGTCTTATGGCATGGTATGGAGGTGTGTTGGCACACGAACTGATACATGCTGCAGGAGATCACAGATTGTGGAGAGGCATGATCGCCCACACCAGTCGGCAAGGTACCTGATGATGATGGTTTTAAACTCGGACTAAATATTTCCTTCAAGGATTGGGTATTCGACCCCTGTGGAAGTAGCATACCCATGAGTTTAATGTTCTCATTTTTGTCTCTCTCAGATATTACCAAAGACCTTCTTGTTATTGTTGTTTACATCGCGATTGTTGTATTTTACAATTATTAATTTTGTTGTTCATGTTGTTATGGTTGTTGTTTTTGTTATTGGCATTAATGGTAATATTTCTGCTGATGCTGTTGTTGATGTCCTTCATGTTTTTTTTTTTGTTTTTTTGTTTTGTTGTTGCTGTAATTGATATCGCTTTTATAGTCGCTGTCGTCATTAAAACTATTTAAATCATGCTGTTACCAGTGGTTTCCAAGACATTTCTCTTATTTCTCCACCCCTCTTGAATTCATCCCATTTTTGCTTAGTTGACTTAAAAGCCCTGATCATGTATAAAAGAAAGCCATCTCGACGAGGATTGTAATTGCAAAGTTTCGGGCCGGGAAACTCAAACATCCGAGTACTCAGTTGTTTGATCCATTGTAAGCCCAAACTTCTACGCTGTCAATATCATCTCTCTCTCTCTCCCTCTCTCTCTCTCTCTCTCTCTCTCTCTCTCTCTCTCTCTCTCTCTCTCTCTCTCTCCACCCCTCTCTTTGTCTCTCTCTGTCTCTATGTTTGTCTCTGTGTGTGTGTGTGATCATCAAGTGCCTTGCCATTTGGTGTTCCTGCATCTCCACAGATCTCGTTCCTAGGTGTTCTAGATCTGTTCCTCTGAGAATAGATCTCCATGCCACTGTCTTAAGTCATCCACCATCATTTCTTTTGGCCTATGTGTGTCTGCGTGCTTATTGTTTTTTTTTTTTTTTTTTTTTTAAATATATATTCTTCTTCTTCTTCACTTCCTCTTTTACCGCTGTGGGTGTCGAGGGAGATATAAGGTTCTGTCTCTAGCTCTTCTGGCCGCCTCGACCATAGGCACATCGTGCTGTTGTAGAGTTTCTCTGATGTTATCCTTCCATCTTGTTCTTGGTCTACCATGTGCTCTACGTCTTTCTTCTCTTTCCATGTATGCTTTGTATGGTATGGTGTCACAAGGCATTCTCTCTAAGTTTGCAAACCATTTCACCTGCTGGTGAAATCATCTCTCTATATATAATATATAATAGTAATAATTTGTGGATTTCATATGCTTATTAAAGGGCTGTCTTTTTTTTTTCAGTGACCTTGTTCACAGCCTTTTTGTTTCACTTGTTTTTAGTTGTCTCAGAAACGTAGGCGAACGCTCATCTGTGGATCCACATGTTGTGGGTTCAAACCCGCAAGGTACCGGATTGTGTGTGTTTTTTTTTTTTTTTTTTGTGTGGTTTTTGTGTGTGCGTTTTTGTTTGTTTTGTTCAAGCAGTCAACAAAAACCTAAAAAAGCACAAGGCGAAGTCGTTGGAAGTAAAGACCGCCAGTATGATATTGACCGCATCAACCACCAAGGTGGTCTTTGAAAATATGAGTCTATCCTCATATATGGTTTGCACAACTGGCATATAAAGGGACCTTGACTTTTGTGTTTGTTCAATAACTGTCTTTCCTCTGTAGTCAAATGTTTCCTTCTGACCATCAAAACCGTTTCTCAGTGTTCGTTTGTCCAATGTTCCTGTTTCAGTAATAATTGCGCTGTGTTTGTTTACAGCATAGCTGCGATATTTGAGCGTTACGGCTGAAACATATGACTTCCTAGGACGTTTGTTGACAGGGCTGGCCTTCCTAGATTATAATGAAACAGTAATACCAGAAATCACACAGAGACTTGTTTTGTCAGTAGATTACTTTTATCGGTTGTAGTTGTTGTTGTTGTTGTGCGTTTTTTTTTTTTTTTTTTGTAAATTTACTTTGGAAATATTTTTCAAAAGATATCTACAAGAAATAAAGTAATATGCGGCCGCCGAAGCTCAGCGGGTGCATCATTTTTTTTTTTTTTTTTTTAGGGAATCCGGTGGTAAAATAGTAGGAATTTGTTTCAAATAGAAAGGTAACGTAGCCTCTTTGCGCCATCAGCGCATCAGGCATACATTCTTCTTCTTAAAGTCCATATCGTGTGGCGTTAGTAGTCATGTCTATCCACAATCTTCCGTCTCGTATACTTTCAGTCAACTCTGAGATAGATGATCCTCCATGCCATGATGTCAAACTGCCCAGGGTATTTTCTCTCGGTCTCCCTCTGCCTCTCCTCCCCTCCAACTTTCCTACTGTCACGATGTACTCCAATTTTGTCCTACTTATCACATGAACAAAGAATGCAGATTGTCTCTTTCTGATGTGGGCACATCTACAGGCATATGGTGTTGAACTCTTATTTTCTATGAGAACAATCGATACCCGATGTGTGCTGTGGTCAACATCACACCAGCCGCCTTTACCGGGTACCCTTTCTAGGCTGGGTCTTCCTCGGAGGCATGGTCATTTTGTTTTAATCCGCCTAGAAGTGGATTCAAACCACAGACTTTTGGGCTAGCAGGCGAGCGTCTAGTCACAAAGCTACGGCTGCTTACACAATTAAGTCACCCCCTCCCCCTCCCCGACCTAAGCTGTCCTGTTGATCCAGTCTATGATAGGTACCTTGTAGATGTCCTGTTCATCCAGTCTATGATGGGTACCTTGTAGATGTCCTGTTGATCCAGTCTATGATAGGTACCTTGTAGATGTCCTGTTGATCCAGTCTATGATAGGTACCTTGTAGATGTCCTGTTGATTCAGTCTATGATAGGTACCTTGTAGATGTCCTGAAAGGTAAAGACGACTAAATTTTGACCACATCACAACGATACGGCTACTCGTTCTGTACAACTGGGGGGGGGGGGGGATAACACATGTACGAGACGCGTCAATGTGCCTAAGACAGTTACCCCAACTTTTCTTAGTCGCTTTATTAAAAGTATCTTCGGATATTTCGCGGCGCCCGTGTGAGGAGGTCGCGGTTTCCCGGGGCGCCGTGGCGCACAGTTTGGGAATCACTGGTCTAAAGGGTACTGGCTTCAGTTAGTATAGTGTATAGAAAAGTATTCCTAATGCTGTTAAGTTAGTGGAGCGTGTATCAGGAGTCACCTCTGACATTGATAGCTGTGATCATCAACGGGTTGATCTGTATAGAATTATTGTGTCCACCACACCATTCTTAGTTGAGCCCACGCTGCCGGGGACGCACGGTCAAGTCTCGGTTTAAAATCACTGGTCGTAGATTTTGTACGCTCTGCGGCCAGGGAATAATTTTTGTTATGGCTTCTCTCTGTTAACTTAGCTGTGTTTCCTTTGCACCAACCCCAGCAATTTGTTTAGCTGTTTGTTTTATTAGCTAATTTTATTTTCATTAGTTTGTCATCATTGACTCAACTGTCGGCTCTCAATCTCTTACAGAAATAAATGCAATGCGGTCTGTTGACAAATTGTTTGCAGCTTAAATCGAAACCGGTAACTTCGAATTTAAAAGGGCGATCGCAACAAAAACTAAACTAAAATTAGTAACCATTGAAATGAGGTGTCTGAGAAAAACTAGGAGCGACCAGAAGAGATAAAGTCGAAAATAAGGTCGTTGAGATCAAATGGGCACAATTCAAATTCTAAATTAAAACAAAGACAACAAATGCAATGGTTTGCTCACTTGGAGAGAATGCCTTCTGATACTACATTATACACGGCATATGTATTATTTTTCTTCGTCTTTCACTAGTATTATTGCTGCTGTTGTTACTACTACATTTAATTCTACTACTACCTCTGCTTCTATTTCTGTTGATGCCTTAACTACACGTGGACTAATTATACAACTACCACCACTTCTGCTAATGCATCTGCTGCTGCTACTACTACTACTACTACTACTACTACTACTACTACTACTACTACTACTACTACTACTACTACTACTACTACTACTACTACTACTACTACTACTACTACTACTACTACTACTACTACTACTACTACTACTACTACTACTACTACTACTACTACTACTATTACTACTACAGCTACTACTACTGCGACTACTATTACTACTACTGCGACTACTCAACTATTTTGACTTCTTATTTCTTATTTTCCTCTTTCTTTCTTTCTTTCTTTCTTTCTTTCTTTCTTTCTTTCTTTCTTTCTTTCTTTCTTTCTTTCTTTCTTTCTTTCTTTCTTTCTTTCTTTCTTTCTTTCTTTCTTTCTTTCTTTCTTTCTTTCTTTCTTTCTTTCTTTCTTTCTTTCTTTCTTTCTTTCTTCATGTATTTATTTATTTATTCTCCTTTTTTCTTTCCTTCTTTCTTTCTTTCTTTCTTTCTTTCTTTCTTTCTTTCTTTCTTTCTTTCTTTCTTTCTTTCTTTCTTATGTTCTTTCCTTTCTTAACGATCTTAATTTGTCTGTTTATGCCCGTTTCTTTATTTACATTTCTTTTTATGTTACTACTTGGAAGCCCCTATATTGATGATATGTCTGTTCCTAATCAACCATTTCCCCTAGGTGTAAAATAATCTCTCTTTTCAAAGCCAGATTTCTTGCTCTGGTGTCGTCCCATTCGTGTCTTGTTTAATGTACGCTCAGACTTGTCTATCGATTCTGTATATCCTCATCTGGCTATATTTCTGGGTATCTCTCACTTATTTGTTGCCCTCTATTCTCCCATCAACCCACCCACCCATCCATCCATCCATCACTTTACCAGTCTGACTGTCTATCTTATTTGTCTGTCTGTCTCTCTGTATGTCTGTCGCTTTTCGTTTGTTCGGACGACATGTCTATCTTGGCCGTTCTTTTTCTTTTTTTTGTTCTCCAACTGATACCAGGTTGTAACCAAGTGTCGCGGTTTTTCTGTATTTGTCTTGGGCTTCTCATGTGGCCTGGGTGATGGATTTGTTCATCTTTTATGCAGGTTTCGGCTACACCATTTATCTACGGCTTTCTTGGTTTTCCTCTCGCCTTTCTCCCAGATGTTCTAGTGTAAAAGGTCTCATATACAGTTTGGCCTAGCTGCGTTCTCACTAGATGGCCGAACCATTGGCCGTTGTTAATATATATATATATATATATATATATATATATATATATATATATATATATATATTATATATATATATATATATATATATATATATATATATATATATATATATATATATATTCCATCCATTAGCACCT
Source organism: Candidula unifasciata (assembly GCA_905116865.2). Lineage (NCBI taxonomy): Eukaryota > Metazoa > Mollusca > Gastropoda > Stylommatophora > Geomitridae > Candidula > Candidula unifasciata. The sequence continues at coordinate 734,446 of CAJHNH020001226.1, read as the reverse complement.
TTCCGTCTTTCCAGACAATAGTGTTATATGGCGCTATGAGGAGGAATGGGACTCACAGCCCATGGCGATGACAAGTGTGACTAGCAAGACCCGCCCGTGTCAAAAAAGTCTTCCACGATGATAACATGGGATTTCAGGACCATTGTTGTCAACATTTGTGTTTAATCCGTTTCTTTTCAGACGCTCAGCTCTCATCCTTTCTGCAATCATTTCTCCTTTCACTCTCATTCCCTTCCTGATTTGCCCTTTCCACATAACACGGTCCATGGCATTTTGTTCCTATGAGTCCCCCTTAATACTTGTATCATTCATGTCCCGCTTGTAGACATCTTTATTTCGTAGTAGAGGTCAGCATCGACATCTTCTTCCTGTCTTTAATTCACGATAAAGGATGTCCTTATGGACTGTCATCCTCCATTCTCCAGTCAACTGAGCCTTCGTAGACTGAGCATTGAAAATACTGTTATAGTACCTGCTCTTTCCAGTACCTCACTCAGTGTTTGTGATTTTGCTCTGTCACTTAATGCCAAGTATTCTTCTTAGGCATCGCATGTGAAAGCTATTAAGCCGTCTCTCCTGGTGCAAATAGGCTGACCAAGTTTCCCTGCCATCAAGCAGAGTGCTGAGAACACAAGCCTGATAGACAAGAGTTTTTGTTTTCATTGTTAGCTTTCTGTTCTCCCAAACTCTCTTTGTCAATCTGCTCATTGTTGTTGCTGTCTTACCTATCCTGATATTGATTTCTTGGTTCAGTGATAGTTTACTATTCACTGTGGAACCCAGATAGGTAAAATGGTCTACTGTCTCAAGCTCTTCACCGTCAATGTAGACGGATATATATATCAAGGTGTCAATGACAATCCTACAGACTACATGGACGAAGAAATCAACATCAGGATAGGTAAGACAGATATATATTTATATAGTGGAACATATCCCTTAACATCTCACTTAAGGGCAAACCTGTATAAAAATAACCATAGCGTAATCTGCAGCTCACAGATGAAACCTTATTCGACAGCCAATCAAATATACAAGTAAGTAGCTTTTTATAGGCTGAGACTTGCCGATCGTATTTTCGAAGGTCTGCCACTGACACCATATATTTTGCAGCCACTGTATTTTATAAATATTAGAATTGCAAACAGGATTTAATTTAAAAGTTAAATTTTTAATTATATTACTAATCAATAAATAACAAACACTGAAATATATAACTAATCCCAAATATATAACTAATCCCAAATATATAACGAATCCCAAATATATAACTAATCCCAAATATATAACAGGAAAGTAGTCAAATATGATCTCGGTGAAGACTATGTTGTTGGTTAAGTTAAGCTTTGCGCATAACTGCAAATATTTCCGTCCTTTTTAGCATGACATTTTTTATTATTTAAAGCCCTACTCTGGCTCTTGCCAGAGGCCGCAATATAGCCTGGCCATAAATATGGCCTAAAGGCTAAACGCGGTTTCTGGGACCTCCCCACGGTGATCCTCACCCACATGTTGACACATTGTGTTATCGGGTGTTTATCGCTTGTGTGATGTCCTGGTGGAGTAGAAAGTCAGTCAGCCAGTTATGTTGTTGGTTGCAAGTCCTTAACTGGACCTGGCAGAGCCGATCGCAGCATTTTTGGGCTGTTTGTTATTTCATCTAGCTATTTGAACATTCAATAGTTTTAAAGTGCCACTAAACGGTTGGCTCTGACAGCGTTGTTTAACCGAGCGCAAGGCGATCTATTTATGGGACCAAAACTGGCTCTTTAGAATTATGAAGCGCGTTCACAAAAACAAAGACAACATGTCTCTTTTAAAGTTGACAGTTCTTTTGGCTATCCTCCAAATAACGGGCCCAAATTTTCGAGGCCCAAAATATACCCTAACATGGCCTCAGTCACATGTAAATTGCGGACCTCTTTTCGGCGACTACACAGCATACCGCGGAAAAGCTTTCGATGATGATAAAAACTAAGTTCGTAACAATGAAATGTTTTGGAAGCAAAATATTGTCCTTTTGTAGTTCCACGTCCATCGTCTTCAGCTTTCTGCTTTTCGCTGGCTTGAAAACTAACTTCATGCACTCACATTTCGTGACTGCAATAGACTCACTAAGCAAAATGGGATAGTGGGAAAAAGGCAAGTTCTGTGCAAAATGGCAAGAATCGCGACAGAGGTTTCTGGTAATCACCACTGTTTGGATCTGTTCTCAGGGACATGCATGTGTGCTGGATAACAAACAGATGGATTGGCTGGTGATGCAGCCAATGAGTGTTGAACTGATGCATGACGAGCTGGGTATGGTAAAGGCTTTTTGGGTGCAAGTAAACAACACGGAAGCTCGAATAAATCGTTACGATGTGGCGAGAATTGTGCAGCGTGGCGTGATCAAGGTGATCTTGCTGACACTCCATTCAGAGAAACAGCAAGACGGACTACAAGGTCCGACAATTAAGTAATGAGACTGATTTTATTTTGGCCAAGAAAAAATGCTATATGTGAAGCAAAGCATGGAATCTAAAGAGGCAAAATTCATCTATGATCTGGCAACCTTTCAATGCCGCTCGATAAGTAGACAAAAAACAAGCGGCCTTTTCGTTGACCTAGTCAGAGGTGCATTGTTACGTGACCAGCACGGAGCAAAAAGCTAACTCTAAATTCTTTTTACAACGCAGAAAAAGCAACAATGAAACAGTTGAATTGATGCAACAAGTTTATGGGAATATTTGTTTATCTTGGACACAAATTTTAAGATGGTATTCACGATTCAAAAGTGGTGTAAAAATGATTACTAATGCACCTAGACCTGGACGCCACATTTCTGTTCCTAAAAATGAAATCATTGCAAATGTCAGAGAATGGATACAAGAAGATCATTGTTTTACTGTGAGGATAATGGCAGAACAATCTGATGTTAATAGAGAGACCATTCATAGCATTTTAGAGCAAGATTTTGGCAAGAAAAATGTTGCTTCTAGGTTTGTACCATATCCGTTGTCTGATGACCCAAAACATCAGCGGTTTGAGTACCCAAGAGATCATCAAAACAAGAATTTTTGGCCCAAAAACAAGTTTGTGTTCTCAGCCTTCCACCCTATTCAACAGATGTGTCTCCTTGTGATTTTGTTCTATCGCCTAATTTTCAGTTACGATTGAAAAGACGCTTCTTTAACGACATTGATGACATCCAAAGGTCCTTAACATTGAGTTTAAGGGTCATAACAACAGAAGAACTACAGAGGTAATTCCAGTGTTTGTAAGATCGTGCCACTTTATATATCAATGCACAAAGGCCTTACTTTGAATCAGATACAGGTTATATCTTCAACTGTTGGCTATTTTAATTTTTATGGAATTAGTCTCATTACTTAATTGTAGGACCATGTAGGACTGCTGCATATATCATTGGCACTGGAACTCTTCGCAAAGGAGAGGGCGTTTATAGAAATGTCGGGAACTGTGGCGTCGGTTGTTAACACCTTTGAAATCTTCCAATAATATGAGCAACCATCATCATTCTGAAACGAAGGGAAATATGGACTAACTGAACGAAAACACACACACAAAATAACTAGAAAAACTCTGAGAAATGAAAAACGCATAGACAACCAGCGAACATTTTTGTCAAAGCCTCCATCAACGGATCAAATGAGTTCTTTTATCCTTGTTTCTTTTACTTCGCATAGCTTCCGGGATGCTTCTTTTTGCGCTGAATTGAAAAACATGAACTGAAAACAGAACATATTGCGAAAACACGGGGGAAAAAACAACAACTTAACAATGAACGTGATAGGCGAATCCACGGACTAACTCTATACAGAAAACAGAAAATGTT
>CAJHNH020001226.1:708108-725608 GCA_905116865.2 Candidula unifasciata | reverse complement strand
TCGAAATTATTGCTTGTTAAGGGCTGCATGCGGCTCATAGGCATCATCATGTTTGACATACCTGCTTTCCAAGACGTTGCAGACCAGACCTCCGCCGGAGAACCTTGTCCATGACTTTAGGCGTGTTGAGAATATATGTCTAGAGCAGTATTTGTATAGACCAATCGGCACTTGGTGGGTGATGTGGTCAGCATCACACTGGCCAGTTTTCCTTCACAGGACGTCACCTAGTACCCCTGAAGGCTATGTCGACCTGGAGTCAAGATCATTTTTAAAAAAAAATCTGGTTCCATCAGGACGCGAACCCACGACCTTCTGATCCGTTGGCTAGCTTCTATACCATTGTTGCAACTAACGTAAAGCGGTCTTCGTTTACCAAGGTCATGTAAAGAACATACAACTGACTTTTTTGTGTGGTTATAAGGGCGTTTCCGCGATCTTTAGCGTTGCAATCCAAATTTCGCTTTGCTCGTACAGTTGTTAAAATCAGCGCAAAGTGGTCTGCTATTATGATCGCCTGCAGCTCATTCAAATCCCCTTAAGTTAGAAATGTGAAACTGCATTCACAAGCCCTCAATCACGGTCAACAACACAGTACATTATAAATGTATTTTTTGAAAATATAGAGGTGCTCATGAGAACAAGAATGAAAAGAGAGTTGCTACAAGATTTTTCAAAGGTATTCGTGAAATTTGTGGGTGGGCCCATTAAAAAGCGCACAAAAAAAAAAAAATCATACTGGTGGGAAAGTTTAAAAGGCGGGCCTGCAAAAGGTAGGCATTGATACAGTGGGGAACGATAACAGGCAGGACTGGACAAAGAGCAGCGGGAGAGCACAACCAGGACGATAAGAAACTTACGTTGAAGATCCACTGTATCCGACTATTATTTTGGAGACGGCACCTGACTTATTGATTTTTTTAACATTGGTAGTGTCAACAAAATTCACAACCACCTCTTTAGGGGCAGATTCAATCTCGGCAGGTAGGTGGTTTGTTGGGGTGGAAGGGGTGGGAGGGGGTCGTCAGGTTTAACTAGCATCCCCGAAAAAGAAGCTTTAGGTTATAATTGTGCCTAGGCCATGTGCGCAATTTGAAATGGTTTAGCATTTCACGCTATCAAGAAACCCTGAAAAAAACACTCCTGCATTGTTAAAGCAATCAAAAAAGACAGACCCAAATACTGTCCCGACCGACGACTAAGTCGTCTGCCGGCCAGCCAATGTGCGATCCGGTCGCCGATGTCTGTGTAGATTTAGTCTTAAGACAAGTTTTCTTTTATCAAAGAGGATAAATCGATAAATATTTATCCAGTCATGCGCTGCAGTTTTTATCCAGGAAAAGCACAATTCCAACACAATGGAAATGAAAATTGCTGAGAGAATTAACAAAAGAGTGATGCTTCCGGAAGTATAAAGAGGAGCAGTAAGATAGGATATTTCGGTGTATGCATGTATGTATATGCATGCATGTATGTATGTATGTATGTATGTATGTATGTATGTATGTATGTATGTATGTATGTATGTATGTATGTATGTATGTATGTATGTATGTATGTATGTATGTATGTATGTATGTATGTATGTATGTATGTATGTATGTATGTATGTATGTATGTATGTATGTATGTATGTATGTATGTATGTATGTATGTATGTATGTATGTATGTATGTATGTATGTATGTATGTATGTATGTATGTATGTATGTATGTATGTATGTATGTATGTATGTATGTATGTATGTATGTATGTATGTATGTATGTATGTATGTATGTATGTATGTATGTATGTATGTATGTATGTATGTATGTATGTATGTATGTATGTATGTATGTATGTATGTATGTATGTATGTATGTATGTATGTATGTATGTATGTATGTATGTATGTATGTATGTATGTATGTATGTATGTATGTATGTATGTATGTATGTATGTATGTATGTATGTATGTATGTATGTATGTATGTATGTAGGTAGGTAGGTAGGTAGGTAGGTAGGTAGGTAGGTAGGTAGGCAGGCAGGCAGGCAGGCAGGCAGGCAGGCAGGCAGGCAGGCAGGTAGGTAGGTAGGTAGGTAGCTAGCTAGCTAGTTAGGTAGGTGGGTAGGTAGGTAGGTAGGTAGGTAGTTAGGTATGTATGTATGTATGTATGTATGTATGTATGTATGTATGTATGTATGTATGTATGTATGTATGTATGTATGTATGTATGTATGTATGTATGTATGTATGTATGTATGTATGTATGTATGTATGTATGTATGTATGTATGTATGTATGTATGTATGTATGTATGTATGTATGTATGTATGTATGTATGTATGTATGTATGTATGTATGTTTGTGTGTATTTATGTTTGTGTGTATGTATGTATCTTTCTGTTAGACTGTCTAGCAGCATGCAAACTCAAAGACGTACTCAGAACAAGGTTTCTTTTTGTAAATTTCATTATTTTTAACACCAACAATGCATTTTATTGCCTGGAATATTCAATATGCACAATAACACACATTGGATGGAAGATTTTTGGAATTCCTGAAGCTGTAACCGTTAAAAAATGATCTCTCGCGCTTTGTACAAACAAAAAGAACATTTAATAAATTTGAAATTACAAAGGTAGTACTACGGATTACTTTAAATTTCAACAACAACAACAAACACACAATAATAATAATAATAATCAGTGTTGTACCGAATAGTGATTTTCACTATTCAGCCGAATACGAATAGCTGGACCAACTATTCGGCCGAATGCCAATACGAATAGTGAATCATCATCATCAGGTGCTTTCCCGACTGGCATAGGCGATTATGCCCCGCCAAAATCTGCGATCCCCTGCAGCATGTATCAGTTCCTGTGCTGACACACCTCCATGCCATGCAACAAGTCTGTCAAGAATATTTTCTCGTTGCCTTCCTCTATCCCTCCTTCCACATATCTTTCAAGTGATCACCACATATTCCATTTTCCCTTAGCTTATAACATGGCCGAAAACTGATGACTGTCTCCTTCTGATGTCTGTGATAAGTTGTCTTCAGGCTCCCGCCTCTATCAAAACTTCTTGTCCAATGTATTGTAAACATAGTTTTATAAAACCACATCTCTGAGGCCTCAAGAAATTGTTTAGCATGCCTACGGATTGTCCAGGACTTACAGCCATATGTTAAAACTGGATGTATGCAGCAAGCAAGAATTCTTTTTCTAACCTTCAATGACAAGGATATATTGCATACGATGTTCTGCATGATCTTATAAAATGCAGTTTTTGCCTGTCCTATTCTGTTTCTTATTTCAGTAATCCATCTACCATCTGATGTTATCCATGTGCCCAGATACTTAAATTTCTGTACTTGTCCCAAAATAAAACCAATGACTTTTATTACACATTTAGGAATAATTATTTTCTTTGATACCACCATTACTTCTGTCTTCCAAATATTCAAACTGATGCAAATTCTTCCACTTTCGTGTATAAAATAAATCTTTTTAAAAAAAAATCAATAATGTCAAATGTACGCTGAAATTTTACTTCACAAAATGTAGTACATAATAGTAAACATTTAAAAACATTTCATGTTTTGCATCCTTCAGTCAGTCAGTCTGTGGTAACTAATACCTAGGAATGAAAGTATTCTTAGTTTTATAACAAGTAACTAAACCTGTAAATTGTCACTGAAAGTATATCCAGGTGGTGCACACACTTAACGCTTGAGAGTATGAACCAAGGTGGGAAATCTTGATATGTTTATTTTCCACCAGTCCAGAAACGGATGTAAGGTAACGACTATCCGTATTCGGCCCGATCGCAACTATTCGGCCGAATACCGAATAGTTATTAGGTCCACTATTCGGCCCCGAAGCGAATACGAAGCGAATATTCGGTACAGCCCTAATAATAATTGATATCGGGATTTGTGTATTTCAATGAAATTGTTTCTTTGGACTGAAATATTTTTGTCATATCAAACCCCACGGCGGATTGAAAAATAATAGCACAAGGCGTGGTACAATTAAGGAGGGGCAGGGTCTAACCAACACACAGATGGGCACGGGATATAAATGACTCCTTGAATATAAAAGTACATGAGTCGGGAGAGATGGCGAGAGACCGAGTTTATGTCAGGCAGACCGTGATGAGAGCGACGTTCTGCAAAGGACCTACTACATAATGATGGTAATATTCTTTAGATGGTTTATAATATGTTGGGTTTTTAACTTATAACGTACGCCAAACACGAAGTTCCCGTGGGAAATCCACAGCTGACCTGACAGTCCATTATTTCAAGGGGTGCAAGTGTGCTGTTGTTTGATGCTTTTTGTGTGTTTTCATCTACTGTCTTCTAACCCTAACCCTAACCCTAAACTTGGCTGTAGAGAAATCGCGAGAAACTACAATCTGAACACCCTAGAATTTATTGGGATTGTCCCCCGTGACGTTGTCGTGACGTCAGGGGTAGGTTATAAATTAAGTACCATATGTTGATTTTACCCTGTAGCAGTACCCTGACAAAATATAGCCCACTTTTCTAGGAAATAAATTGTGCAACGTTTTGTTTGTGCCCACATTTAAAAAAGGACCCTTTTCCACGTCTTCAGATGAATAGGGCATATAGGGCTAGACCTATATTTCATGGACCAATCAGCACAAGATGAGTGATTTGGTCAGCATCACGCCAGAAAAGTACAGATTCATTTTTACACCTCAGGTGTATCGGGTTAATGGGAAGAGCACCGATATTTTTACAGACCAATCGGCACTAGGTGTGAAATGTGGTCAGCATTACACCGGTTGTCTTTACTTCCCCAGGACATACATCCTGGTACCCATTTTTAGGCTAGGTCGACCTGCGACGCCCCATACCATGATAAAAATCCAGGCAGCCAGCAATGGGTTCGCAACGCCTAAGCCACGGACGCCGCGTGTACACATTGTTTAAACAAAAAACGACTGCATGTTTCTGATGTGGTTCTTATTTTCGTTATTCGTCACTTGGCTTGATGATGATTTGATTAAACAATAATTGATGTGTTTCAATGTGAAACACGGAGCGGGATCTATTTTCAGGAGGCCACAGCTGCTAGCTCAATTACTCGCTTTCCTGGAAACCATGGGTTGACAAAAAGGATTGCTCATAAACATTTTGTCGTGCATGAAGCGTCCCCCCCCCCCCCCCCCCCCCAAATCAGGTACAGATTACAGGAATTAGTAATTACTGCCAGAATGTCCTGCGTCTTATAAATATGATTTCGCGAACGATATCCCATGAAGCTGATAATTTCTGCTCCCTGAATTTCTTTGACAAGTTAAGCGACCACGCTTCAAGTTGATTGAGATCTATATGAAAATGTATTCGGGGCAAGGGTTGCGCCCAGCTGTGATAGCAACCTTAGAGCGGCTCATGTCGGCGCGAGTACGCATGCAAAATAAGATCTTTGGAATTGATTTCCGAGCTTTTCATTGCTCTGCATGTAGAACTGCATCCGCACTCACATATATTAAACTGACACACGGTGATAGATGGACAGCGCGCAGATGGGAAGATAAATAACAGATGGGTGGGTAGACGGCAGGCAGACAAACAGGCAAACGGACAGACAGGTGTGGGGGTCATGATGACGAGAGTCTGGTCGAGTGATTGGCACGTTGGGTTATCATTCAAGAGACTCGGAGTTTGAATCTTTCGTAAGATTATAGCACTTTTTCTATCTGCTGTGAGTAAAACTGAATACCCTAACCTCCACTGATGGTGGCGATCGCAAGAGCCACGAGATCCTAGATCGTCATGTGGAAGAATTCCATATCCTAGACTGTGCTTACGTCGGAGTTCATTGCCTTGCCCCAGATTATAGTTCAACTTCTCTCCGTAAAATAGCTAGCCGTTTGCCTAGATAGTAGTAAAGAGAACACGTCCCGTACCCTCAGTCACCACCAAGCTATCTCCGTGAAAATTACCCTGAACGACGCGTCCGTGGAAAGAACCCAGGACCTTGGAGTGAGATACAGACGGCTTAACCGTGTCGCTACCGAGACACCCTTAGATTAAAAAAATAAAAAGAATACAGACACACAAACAGTCACACATACGCATTTTAGACACACATTTTTGTATATTCATACACACACACACACACACACACACACACACACACACACACACACATATATGCACTTGAGCCCTCACACGTATGTACGTTTAAGTGTGAATGTATATGTGTATATACTCGCGGGGAAGATGTTATCCTGTAATCACGCGGTTCTTGTCACTGGAGTGCCCTCTGTGGCTCTAGAATGTCAACTATTAAATTTTGATGCGGCAAATACAAGATGGATGTACCAGAATATCCCTCTCCTCAAGGGATCCACTGCCATGGCACACGCTTTCATCCACGGTTCTGTTAAATCTAACGCGGGTGCATGACAGCTCGTTGTCCACTGGTGTGACTAGTATTTTACCTACCGCCTTTACTTCCCAGAACATTCCCTGGCGCCAGTTTTGACTCTTTCAGTCTAGAATGATTTTGCAGCCTTAATACTAGGGATAAAAACTTATTTTTAAAAAAAATGGGGGAGGGGTGTGGAGGGGGGGGGGTGGAGATGGGGGCCTTAATAAGCCTGAACGGGTAGTTCAGGTGCCAGTGATTGGAAGTAGCCATTTGGAGTAGGTTTCCTTAGCACCCGCTGACTAAACATGAGAGAATAAATTGTGCGATGATTATCTTATAGGTGAGATAATCTACGTCACTGCACTTGGTTTTATTCCATATGGCCTTGTCTCTCTCAAGCAGACTACCAGCCGCCTGCCTGTTTTCTTCTTCATCATCATCTTCTACTTCTGCTTCTTCTTCTTCTTCTTCTTCTTCTTCTTTTTCTTCTTCTTCTTCTTCTTTTCTTCTTCTTCTTCTTCTTGTCTTCTTCTTCTTCTTCTTCTTCTTCTTCTTCTTCTTCTTCTTCTTCTTCTTCTTCTTCTTCTTCTTCTTCTTCTTCTTCTTCTTCTTCTTCTTCTTTCTTTCTTCTTCTTTTTTCCTTTCTTTTTCTTCTTCTTCTTCTTTCTCTTCCTCTTCTCCTTCTTCTTATTCTTCTTCTTTTTATTCTCCTTCTTTTTCTTCTTCTTCTTCTTCTTCTTCTTCTTCTTCTTCTTCTTCTTCTTCTTCTTCTTCTTCTTCTTCTTCTTCTTCTTCTTCTTCTTCTTCTTCTTTTTCTTCTTTTTTTGTCCAAAATATTCTGAGAATCTTTCTATAGCATTTCGGCTCAAAAGCCCCTATTCTCTTTCTTAAGGACTGATAGTCCACGACTCACATCCGTATGTAGCCACAGGGAAGATGCATTCTCTCAAAATTCTAATTTTTATCTCCTTGATGGTGCTTAACCATAGACATTTAAGGCTGTTCAATCTTTGCATTGCTATGGCCATTCTCCTTTTAATTTTAGTCGAACAGTCTTCATTGTTGTTTATTATAGAGCCTAGATAGTTAAAGTGTGTGACATTTTCAATTCCTTCATCATTTATTGTTATTTTTGGGTGACAGACAGTTTTATCTGTGGACATTATTTTTGTTTTCTTTAAATTCAAGAACAGATTTTGATCTTCACTGTGCCTTTGGACAGACAATAATAAATTTTCTATTCCCTTCACGCTGTTCGAAAGGAGGATTTCGAAGACCACAAATCCAATAAACGTGGCCTGTTTAATGCATCGCGTTACTATATTTTTTAAGTGTAGTATGCGGATCTTTTAGATCTAATGGTCGTCTGTTCACTCTTCAGTAGATTTTCAACGCATATCTTGATCTCCCCAGAATTATTCAGCTTAATATTTACTATTATAATTTTTGCACACAAGAATGATATTTTTAGTAATGTTGTATATTGCATAGGTCTTCTTTGTATTTTAAATAAAACATTTACAAATTCTAAAACCTAAATGATACCGTTATATGCTTATAATTACCCACGTTTAAATAAAACAGTTACAAATTCTAAAACCTAAATGATACCGTTATATGCTTATAATTACCCACGTTTAAATAATAAAAACATTACACTATTCTGCAAGCAAAACACACACACATGTATCGCACACATGTGTGTGTATATATATATATCCTCATCACACACTTTGTGTGGGGGGGGGGGGGGGTCTGCAAGCCCTATGTTAGATTTAGACCGACAGACAGGCAGACAGACAGGTGGGTAGACTGACGGGCAGGTAGTTAGGTAGGAGGGTGTGTATATAGGTAGCTAATTTGGTAGGTATGTAGGCAGGTAGATAAATGGTTAAACAAACATAGAGACAGATAAAAGGAGCGGTGAACAGACAAACAGAGGGACGGATGAACGAGAGGAAGGAAGAGAAGTATGGATGGGTGTAAGTGGAAAGCCGTTAATCCCCCCCCCCCCCCCCGCTTACTGTCTACGTGTGTGGGCGGCTGTTTTTCTTGGATTCAGCTTGGTTTTAGTTGTTTAAACTATATGAATATTTGTATTAGGCATTATCACAAATGACCAATAGTTATTCACCTGCCAATGTTTGCACTATGTTGTCTGAATCTTTGTCAGATTCCGCTAAAAAATAGAGCATTTTATTTGGGGAAAACCACTCACCGCCATCAATAGTCACTTGCCAACACCGTGTCTGAGTTGTTGTCTACTGTGATTTTATACACCTGAGACCTGCCAGGCAAATATCAAATTAGTGTAAAGTGTCTTTTCATCTCGTAGTTAAAAAAGCAAATATAGCAAGAGAAATCGCTGGCAAGAAATAAATAAATCAGTGTTTATATTTGAACTTGACAAATTAAAAACTTTTTTTAAAGGCTTAAAAGTACGCGTGGAGCAGTCTTTTGGGCTGATATTTTGAAGTGTTTATCACGGGACAACGAATTCAGGTCAGCAAACTGTTATCAAACAAGTGGAGAGCTCCTTATTTTGAAAATTATCTGAAGATTTGAGTTGTTTAAACTGTTATTTCGACACCACAAACATACAGGAGAACAACGGTTGCTCAAAAATGTAACATGTATAAAAACATTCTTAGAAGAGAAGAGAGAAAGACAGAGAGAGGCAGACATCGCACTTTATAGCACTTATATGGTAATTAGGGCCGAATTATTCTCAGCGGATACTGAATTTTACTAACAACCAATCAGAGCTTTCATAGCACTAAGTAATTTGTGGAAGTCAAAAGAAATTAAGTAAGTAAGTAAAGTAAAGTAAAGTAAAGGACCCTTTCCACGCCTTTAGGCGCATAGGGCATATAGGGCTAGACCTACATTTTTACAGACCAACGGCACAAGATGGGTGATGTGGTCAGCATCACGCCAGCCGCCTCTACTTCCGGGCACTGCACCCACTCAAGGCTGGGTCGACCTGGGGGCCAAGGTCATTTTTGAAGAAAAGTCCGGCTCCGCCAGGGAGCGAACCAACGACCTTCCGATCCGCGGCGCGCGTCTAGCCGCTCTGCAACAACGACTCCCATCAAAAGAAATTAAAACTCATGTTAAATTTGAAATTTTTAATTTTAATCTCAAATCAGTACTGTTGTATGGATCGGAAACATGGAGAACTACTAAGGCAATTACTAATAAACTAGAAACAATAATTAATTGCTGCCCGCGCAGAATCGAAGAAATTAAATAGTATGATAGAATCACTAATGTAGAGCTTTGGGAGAAAACTAAACAAGTTCCAGTGGATCAAGAGGTGGAGTAAAGACGTTGGCGTTGGATAGGACACACTTTGAGAAACTTAGAGAACAATATAAATAGAATGTCTTTGCACTGGAACGCACAGTGACATATAAATAATAGCAGACCGAAAACACGTGGACAGGGAAGCTAGAGGGTGAGAGAAAAAAAACGATGGGGAGGGGGTGGGTATGGGGAGAGCTACAGGTGAGAGGCAAGAATAGAACGACTTGCCGTGAGTTGGTTGAGGGCCTATGCTCAATTTGGGGTTAGAAAGCAGAAGAAGAACCAATCTCACCTTGGTTGGGGCCTATATAACGCAGCCTCACATTCGCCAAATAGCCGTGACTTAAGTGTGCGTGCATTTTATTGTCTGGGCAACATTTTCATGAGGCAGTCGGGGTCTGTGAATAGGCGTAGAGAATGACGGGGTGCAGGGTTCGATCCCAGGTGCGGAAGATTTGTCTTGTGTTGGTTTCGACAGTGGTACCAAGAGCTAACTGTCAGAGAGCAAGAGCGAACCACTGAGAGTAAAATTTGCCTAATATATATATATATATATATATATATATATATATATATATATATATATATATATATATATATATATATATATATATGATAAACAAACAGAGAATGTATTGATTGGCCCTCATGGAAAGAAATAGAAAGGTAGAAGGACACACTAGACAACATAAAAATAGAAAGCTATAGTTATTTAGCGGGATATCGAACCTTTCACCGCAAACTGGCAAGTGCGTCTCGCTATGGAAACAAAACAAAAATATAGGTTGTCCAAAAATCGCAGCTCGCTACACGTGCACACATTTTCATGATGCGGCACACAATTATTTAAAAACTAGTCTGCACGGCGACTTTTTTTAGCCGAGTTTTTAAATAAATATGTGTTGAATCGTGGACATGTGTGTATGGAAAGTGCACATCGACCTTTTGGACAACCTTTATATTTAACGCATTCTTAAACCTAGTCCTTTTCTCGGTTTAGTCATCAATTCACCCCTATTAAAATTCGGGTTTTTCGTGACACCTACTCCCAGATGACGTCACATGACAGTCTAACATTTTCGAGGGTGGTAAGACTGGGTTTCCCGGCTTTCCGATGCTTTAAAGGACCCCGCAACATTTGGAACCGTCCCTAACCCCAACCCACCTACGTCTTAAGAGAGAGTGCAGCCTAAATCTCACTACTACAAGCAGTCTAGGTCCCACGACTGCATGCAGCCTTTCTACCACTCCCCTGAAATATTAGACTGCCCCGTGACCTGTGGATTTCCCCTGTTTGGGGTAGGATATTAATAAAGCAACTCAAATTCTTACCGGCACTTCAGACAAAGGTCCAGACGGAAATGGGCGTTAAGGGGTCACTACAGAAATTTTTTTTTATTTTTTTTTAATTTACAATGTTCGACCAATTATTTTATAATGGTCATTTGTAGGGATGTATGTTGCTTCATTTGTAGACTTCAAGTTTTAAAAAAACATGGTTGCTATGGCAACAGCCGCCATCTTGATGAAAAAACAGCATGTACTTAGACAGCTTAAATCTCAAAAACAAACAGAGGTATTGAGAAACAGATGATCGATTCATGAACTTTAAACTTTTGTTTAGGGTCAAGTCTAGTTTATTTACTTCAAAGATGTTTTTAAATATTTTTTTTTAGAATATTAAAATTTTGGTATGTTAAAAAAAAAATACAAAAACGTAGCTTTTTCATTTAATAATCAAATTTTAAAAAAAATGTCTCAATAAACTGTAATTTCAAATAGACCTAACCCTCTAATTTTGTGTTAGAAGTATCCACACCAAATTTCAAGTCTCTAGTCTTTTTATTAGCTGAGATTCTAGGAGATACCTCACACAACAAACAGAAAAATAGAATTGTTAGAAAAGTGACTTTTAAATATGTTTTTTAATCTTAAAAAAAAGCATGGGTTGGTGTCTTTAGTGTTACCTATTCAATGCTAAACTTTTTATCAATGACACACATTTTGTGTGTAATCTGTTCTACGAATGCCGAACATTACAAAAATGAACACATTGAAAAAGTGATATTTTTGTCATAAATTGGAGACCAAAAAAATGCCGTGTAGTGGAGGAACACAAAGTTGCTACTAAAGCAAAAATAAAAGTACTGAGAAGTTGGCTACCGTGACATCACTGTTACTGATTGAAATAATACATGATTAATACACGATGTGTGACTGTGTTACCATCTGAAGGCCACGAAAAATGGTTTCCCCATTCCCCATTCCCATCGCGGGAATCGAACCCTAGTAAACTTTCAGGATTGTATTGTGAAACTATTTCACTAAACTCTAAGCAACAGACCCCAATAATAATTTAATTACAACTTTAGCTTACAAAGAAGCAAAGCAACCAACCATTATTGTCATGTCCGGAGTATTTAGCAATATCAAGCAGAACATCCTCTGAAATAAAAAGCACTTAGTCATAGAAGAAATTAGGACACGGACAAGATCAAGCCATCCCAATTATGTGGTTCAAAGTCAATACTATCTGCGCCTGGTTAACAGAAAATCAACCACCTAAATGTAAATGGTTTTAACCGACGGTTCTGTAAAAACTCTTAGTCTAAATTCAGGATGTTGAGAGCTCCATCAACAAAAAAGAGTAAATACGCTATCAAATATGTAGGTAGAAGTAAGTGGGTCAAAGGGCTTTGTAGTCACTAGAAAATTAGCCATTTTCATCATGATATAGCCGAGAGTAGAGTATATTTGCATTTCTCATAACAGTCAGCAATTTGCCACTTTGTAGTGTGGCGTCGGAAAGGTTGGGTCTTGAGCATAAGGGTTAATGTCCGCATCGCTAATGTACTGGCTTCAAACGTGCAGGTTAGGATCTTTACTTTTGTCACTGAAAAAAATAAACTAACCAAGGATTCGAACGCGCCTTCTCCCGCATGAAAGTCGAGTGTTCAAGCCACTTGGCGGGCCTCTATTGTAAATAATTTACAGATTTCTTCTTCGTCGTCTTCTTGTTCTTGTTCTTCTTCTTGTTCTTCTTCTTCTTTGTTCTTCTTCTTCTTCTTCTTCTTCTTCTTCTTTGTTCTTCTTTTTTTTTCTTTCTTCTTCTTCTTCTTCTTCTTCTTCTTCTTCTTCTTCTTCTTCTTTTTCTTCTTCTTCTTCTTCTTCTTCTTCTTCTTCTTCTTCTTCTTCTTCTTCTTCTTCTTCTTCTTTTTTTCCTCCTCTTCTTCTTCTTCTTCTTCTTCTTCTTCTTCTTCTTCTTCTTCTTCTTCTTCTTCTTCTTATTCTTCTTCTTCTCCTTCTTCTTCTTCTTTTTCTTTTCTCCTCCTTCTCCTCCACTACTCCTCCCCCTCTTCTTCCTGCTCTTTTTTTTCAGAATTACTAGTCTTGAGGTTCATTGCTGCAGATTTCCGAGATGAAGACCTCTAGAACTATCACCTAACAATATATACCTCACTTATATGAGGTATATATTCGTATGTTCATTTATAAACCTTTATAATACATGTTATTTAAGGGGAGGGGGGAATGGATTCCCAAATCCTAACCGTATCTAACCTAATAAACTCTAAAGAGTAGGACTCTGTTACTTGACGTTTAGGTGCATTTACAGCAAATAAAACAGTAAAGCATCTGTTGGCTGCGCCTAAATGTGTGTTGGGTATAGCTGTCAGTTGCATCATTTTAAAGATCATAAGCATTCTTTTTTAACTGTTACCAGTTTTAAAGTGAAGAAGTCGACTTCATTGCACAGGTTTTACTTCACGTTGCTCGATCTCTTTCAACAGGCCCACTAGCCGGCCTAACCAAAATTTCGCACAAAGCACAAACTTCTTAGCTCCACAGTCGGTGAAAGAACTATGGCAAAGCATTACAGTAAACATTTTGACTTGAGATCATGACACTTTTTCCAAGGAAACTTATGGCTGTGACTCAGGGACTGTCATTCTGTCTTTAAAGAAGGAAATCTGAGCTTTTGAATGTAAATGCTACAGAAATATTCTTATAATATCGCAGACTGACTGACCGACATTTCACCCCACCAGGACATCACACAGAGCGATAAACACCATGTGACACAAAGTGTCACCAGTCGGATGAGGATCAGCCGTGGAGGAGTTCCCGAAAACCCTGTTCAGCCGTTAGGCCATATTTATAGCCTGGCTATACTTAGGGCCCCCTGCAAAAGCCAGGGTGGGGCTTCAAATAACAAAAAAATGTCATCCCTCACAGGTACGATGGAATAAGAATATCGTAGACCAAGAAGGATTAAAAACACCATTTGACTTGGATGGACATCAAGGAGAATTGGCTGGTAAACAGTATCCTCTCGCGAAAACAAGGGTGTTTTGAACGCCGCTAGTGCCATGGTGGTCTGGAGAGAACTGTGATGGAGGGTACAGTTTCTGGAGAACGAGGCAAAGGCTGATAGAACATTTAGATTGCATTTGCTATGAAAACACACAGGGCTGGAGAATTGGCTAGAAAAGTATAGACTTTCCGGCGTGTCGTGTGGAGAGCGACTTTCTGTAAAGGACATTGATCAATTGTTTGACTGTCCGTAAAAGAACCCACTACAATCATTAGGTATATGTGTATATACATGTAATTCGCGTTTCTAACAGTCCGTCGAATAAATGCGTCTATGTATATGTACGCGCGCACTCACATGCACACATAGTTGCTTATTCTTTACAGTACTTTGCATAACCAACCCTAGGCTTTATTGGCTTTTGTTGTTTTTCTAGGCTAATTTTACGTTTTACGCAAGACAATTCTTCCGCGGCAGGGATCGAAGAAGGCATTCCGATATTACGAGTCGCGTTCGCAACGCCTATGCTACAGACGCCGACGCTCACACACACACACACACACACACACACACATATATAAAATAGGAGAGAGCTAGTGAGTGAGGGGGAGAGAGATAGAGAGAGAGAGAGAGAGAGAGAGAGAGAGAGAGAGAGAGAGAGAGAGAGAGAGAGAGAGAGGACGTGTGGGCGTATTTTTTTTATATTTACTAAAAGCCACCAGAGTCGTATCAGTAACTCAGTCTGACATTTGACTGGAATCCCATTGTTAAAAACTAAGTAGCTGTCTTAACCCTGTGCAAATTGACTCCAGCGCCACATTTTATTTATAACAACTCTATGCTAACTCACAGTACGGCTGCAGTCTGTTGAGCTTTCGTTAAGACAATGAATAAACTCGAATAAAAGTAAAATGAGAACTGGCATAGCCGCTGATAATACATTTACAAAAGCCTCCCAGACGACTAAAAAAATAAAAAAGCTTTAAACAAAATGGGATTGGAAATTCACACCATAAGACTGAAATGAGATTTCCAGTAACACTAGTTCCCAATCGTTTCAATCTCGTTGCTTTTCCATTCGCGTATTCAGATCCCCTCAACTAATGCCATGGAGAGAAATGGCTGGTATGGCATAAGCCAACGAGAAATCCCACTTTAAAGATATTCAAAACATGACAACTGGGAAAGGTTTTTCTTTTTATTTTGGTGTAACCATCTCAAAATGAGTTGAAAAGATGGTGAAAATGGAATGACAGACAACCAGAAGTTGAGATATGCTGTTGTAATTGTTTTCAATGGTTTTTGTCGATCTACGATACGCTTTAAACTTCGGATGTAACGAAAGAGTGAATGACATGGTAAAACAAACAATGTTGCTAATGTGAAATATCTGTTCCATATTTCTTCAGAGCTGAGGGGGATTTACATGGTGGTGTTGTAAGTTGTTTCTCTTGCACTCTGACGGCTGGGGTTTTAAACTCAGAATCTCGTAATCTGGTAATCACTGTTCTACCATCATAGCTAACGGGTCACCGCAACAGCTGCTAAAAGGTGAAAGGTGAAGTTGAAAGGACCGACTTCATTGCACTGGGTTTTATCCCATGTGCTCAGTCTCTCTCAACTAAACAGCTAGCTGCCTGCCGAGAGCTTCGCACAGAGCACGACCACCGTAGCTCCGACGGCTATCTAGGAACCTCAGTAAAAAAATCGCACTCGCGAACTGAACATCGCCGCAGTTAAACAAACCCACGACCTTCAGACCTCCAGGCAAACGGCTTGACCAATTGGACACGGAGACCCCCTACACAAGTGCTCCTGTCCTGTACCAACACAAACCACACAGAATGTCCATCACTGTACCTTGTGGAACAAACTGACACAAACGGCAGTCTCCGCGAAGTCGACAGCATACACAGGCATTAAATGCATAAGGCAGTCTTCAGAAGTGCAAAGCACAGCCCGGCACTAGAAAGCCAGTTCGTCATCGATGGAGGAAGAATGTACAGCAGATCGTAGTTGCACACACAATTAATCGTACAGGAAACCCACTAATTTTCTGGCAACAGGTCACTCGCTATTTACTGAATGTTAATTTTGAATCGGATATTCGATAGCAGCTTTTCGAAGATCACCTTAACAATTTATAGAAGGTCTCTTGAAAAGTATTTTTGCTTAAATAAATTTCATATTATTTCAAGCATAAGCAATTTTTTGCTCGCTGTTCAGCCCTTTAAATACACGTAAAGGGCACTTAAATACGTCTTATAATCCTTGAGTCTTCTTTTAAAAACTTGTAAAGGGATAGCCCCACCCCTTATGCCATGTTTTCTTGTGTCGGTGCGCCTGATTGTGGGTTAACCAATCTGCAGTTTGTGAGTACAGATGTTGAAGACATTTCTTTTGACCGTCGCTGAAGCTACGGAACAGCCATCTTTGTGCGACGCTCTCGGCAAGCGAACATCGGCTCTGCAGAGAGAGAGAGAGAGAGAGAGAGAGAGAGAGAGAGAGAGAGGGAGATAGGGAAGCAGGTTGGAATTAGGTCAATCATTTTGCCCTTAAACACACCTAACCTCTCATGGAGCGGCCTAGTAGCATCAGTGTAGACCTGGGACTTGGAAGATGCATTTATATCCAAACACGGTTCTTCGTGGGTTACTGGTCGAGTAGCAGTGAAGAGGCATGACCATTCATAGGCGTAAACGTTAGCAGTTAACGATTTGACTGGAGAATTATCATGTGATATTTGTTCTCCTTCTAACCCCTCTGTTGAGAGCAGGCGTGGTAGCTTTTCCACCTTATAGTTTCTGCATGTGTGACGTAAGCCTGCAGCTAACGTTCTTTTTGCTGTGTTCGAGACGTCAACTGTGTGGCGATCATCTAATAAATAGCAAACACGATTGATAAATAGTAAAATAATGGGTTGATAACAGCCGTCACACACACGTCTGCTTCAAGTAAAACCCTTGCCCTCATACTGTGGACCCCCGCTTCCCCCCCCTCCTTTCCAAAAAGGCCCCCCGGTAAGTCACCTCGAAGAGGGGAAAAAGAGAGAGAGAGAAAGAGAGAGAGAGAAAGAGAAAGAGAGGGGGGAAAAAAAGACAGGCGGTATCTAAAAACCAGGGGGGCCGGGTCACCTCTTGCCTGTAATAACTCTTTTTTTTTTTTTTTAAATAAGCCCTTTTAAAATAAAACGTTTGAAACCGATAAAATATAACAAGCTTTGCCATGAAAAACCCCAGGGGTAGAATAAAGGAAAACCAACAAATTTCACGAGGCGGGAGAGAGCAAAATTTAAAAAGGGGGAAAGGATGGGGAAAGCGCTGTGATGCGAAGGTAACGACGGGCTGAGTTGGTTTGGGGGCTTGGCTGCATTATGGGTTTTGAAATGCGAAAAAGAAAATTTTAATGAAATGTTCCATTTAAATCAAAATGTCAACACCCAGAAACCCTTCGGTTTTTACGCACAGGGGGAAAAACTCCCAGATC
>CAJHNH020001226.1:701632-708091 GCA_905116865.2 Candidula unifasciata | reverse complement strand
AAGGCATTCGACCGTGTGGACAGAGATTTGCTGTGGAGAATTCTTGACGATTACGGAGTGCAGGGTCAATTATTAGACAACATCAGAGCCCTCTATGAAAAAAGTGAAAGTGCAGTAAGAACATCTAGTGGTCTTTCTGAATGGTTCAAAGTCACAACTGGTGTCAGACAAGGATGTGTACTGTCACCATTACTTTTCATAACATACATGGATAAGATCACTGTAGAAGCAAACCCAGACGTGTATGCTATAAACGAATTACTTTTTGCTGATGATCAAAGCATACTGTATCAAAATGAATATGATCTACAGGAACATCTGACTACTCTCAACACAGCTGTTTACAACATAATATGAAAATCAGTACAGAAAAAACAGAAGTTATGAAGATCAGCAGAACACACAGGCCACTGAATATAAATGTTGGAAGTGCCAAAATCAAGCAAACCAAAGAGTTCAAATACTTGGGCAGTATATTTACAGAGGATGGAAGAATGGACAGAGAGATAGAAACAAGAATACAGAAAGCAAATGCTGTCACATACCAACTATCACCTCTGCTTAAACATCCAGATATAAACCATGAAGACCAAAAGACAATTGATAAACACCATCTTCATTCCAACACTCTGCTACCAGTGCCAGACATGGACAATCAACAAGACCCATGAAAGAAAAATAGAAGCCTGTGAAATGAAATGTCTAAGAAAAGCAGCGAATAAGACCAGACTAGACAGGATAAAGAACATAGACATTAGAAACACTGTCAAAACTACACCATGTTTAGACTACATAGAACATCAAAGAATGAAATGGTTTGGACATCTAACCAGGATGAAAAATGACCAAATAACATCACAAATTTTCAACCAAAGAAGCTCAGGATATAAGGCAAGAGGAAGACCAAGGAAACTGTGGATTGACGGGGTCTCCGAAACCTGCCAAAAGCATGGCCTCAGAACATCAGATGCTGCCCGCCTTGCTTATGACAGGAACTTGCATCTCCCCACAACGCTTAGCGGCATACGTGGAAGGAAAAAGTAAAAGTAAAAGTAAGTAAGGCAAAGTAACGTGTAAGCAGATGGCATCAAGAGATGCACTGAAAGAAGGTGTTGTAGGATGAAGACAATGTTATCTGAAAGCAGATGGCATCAAGAGATGCACTGAAAGAAGGTGTTTTAGGATGAAGACAATGTTATCTGTAAGTAGATGGCATCAAGAGATGCACTGGAGATGTTTTAGTAGAAAGCTACGTTACGTGTAAGTAGGTGACATCAAAAGAGGCACTGAGAGAAGAAAAATTATCTACTATGTGAAATCAGTGACAGAATCATCGACACAACGTAAACAATTGAAAGGGGGCGGTTGGGGTGGGTGAATCTTACAATGTACAATGTTCTATAGGACGAGGACTCTCAGGAGCCTAAAACTTGTTAAGTGCGCAGTAATAACAATTATTATTTAGGTACTAAATGGCAAATAAATATAATAGTGTCTTCTTCTTTTGTCGCCACACTTTTACCAGGTTGTAACCTAGTGTAGTGGTTTTCTGTCTTGCGCTTCTCGGGTGGTTTAAGTAATGGATTTGTTCAACTTTTTGCAGGTTTCATTTACACCATTTATCCATCTCTTTCTTGGTCTTCCTCTCGCCTTCCTCCTACCATATGCAGTCTGGGACTGCATTCTGCACCAACCAGGTCACATTTTTCCCCCGCCCCGCCACGCGACGGGCCTAGCAAGCCGGCAGTTGTGTATGTGACTTCAACTACTCAAAAAAATATTAAATAATTAAATAATAGTAAAGCTTAAATAATTTCAAATGTATAAATAAATACAAAAAGAACATCTACGCATGGTTGTAAAAAAGTACGGGGGGGGGGGGGGTGGTCATTTAGACCCCCCCCCCTTTTGCAAATTTTATGGAAAGATGGGTTCAGCCCTCCCCAACCCCCCCCCTCCACCCTGCCCTCTCAAATGATTAGGGTGGATGGGGAGCTTCTAGGTTATAGCGCCCCTGCTGGCAACACACAAAAAGGACTTCTTTGGATCAGAAAACATTGCTAATTGTGATCAAGGTCAGGGAAATAAAAGCATCGAGCCATGGAGACAAATTTCCTTGTTAAAGGATGTCTTCCAGAGAAACGTAAAGAGGGTGTGAGTGGGCATGTTTGAGTAAGACAAAGTGACGTGTGAGTTGACAAGATTAAGATGAGATGAAAGAAGGTGTCCATCTTAATTTGTCTTGTCTTAACGTGAGTGAAAGTACTCAAAAGATTATCTCTAACTAAACCTCTAATCTCCCTATCATAATGTTTGTTTTTTTAATTTAAACTCAAGATTCTTTCCTGTTATCTTTCTGTCTTAGATGTGGGAACAAGAATTTACTTCTTCTTGTCACAAGCAAAGCGTTTTATTTCTTCTTTTGGAACACATGGCTTGAGGGGTCGATCGAACCACATACAATAGATAACAGACAATTTGTGCCTGAGCGGCAGGCGGACACAGGCTGCCATCATATTTTTTAATGCGCTGCAGTTGCACATAACTGAATTCTCGATTTTTATCGGATGATATTTGGCACCAAAGAAAAAAAAATTATAAGGAGAAAAGGTATAACTACAAAGAAAATATTTTGACAGAGAAAGCGTTCACAAAATACGGAACAGGGCATAGGAAAAGGCACAAATATGTCTCCTACAGTAGACAGGGAAATATTTTAGGCTTTCAAAGAAACGCTAAAAATACATGTGCTGAGCTGAAAGGCTGACATTGCGAAAAGTATAAGGAAGTAAGCGCACTGAACGACAGAAGGTTGGGCAGTAGTCTACATCAGAAATAAGTAGATGCAAGAAAGCACAGCAGATATCAGAAAGAACTAAGTGTAAGCGATGATACACGGGATATTAGAAAGAAGTAAGTGAAAGAGAGGCTATATGGGGTATCAGAAAGAATAAAGTGTCAGAGAGGATACATGAGGTATCAGAAAGAAGCAAGTGTAAGAGAGGATACACGGGGTATCAGAAAGAATAAAGTGTAAGAGAGGATACACAGGGTATCAGAAAGAATAAAGTGTAAGAGAGGATACACGGGGTATCAGAAAGAATAAAGTGTAAGAGAGGATACATAGGGTATCAGGAAGAATAAAGTGTAAGAGAGAGTACATTGAGTATCAGAAAGAATAAAGTGTAAGAGAGGATACTAAGGTATCAGAAAGAATAAAATGTAAGAGAGGATATGACGGGTATCAGAAAGAATAACGTGTAAGAGAGGATACACGGGTATCAGAAAGAACAAAGTGTAAGAGAGGATACATGGGGTATCAGAAAGAATAAAGTGTAAGAGGGGATACACGGGGTATCAGAAAGAATCAAGTGTAAGAGAGAATACATGGGGTATTTGAAAGAATAAAGTGTAAGAGAGGGTACATGGGGTATCAGAAAGAACAAAGTGTAAGAGAGGATACTTTGGGTATCAGAAAGAATAAAGTGTAAGAGAGGATACTTTGGGTATCAGAAAGACTAAAGTGTAAGAGAGGATACTTAGGGTATCAGAAAGAATAAAGTGTAAGAGAGGATACGTGGGGTATCAGAAAGAATAACGTGTAAGAGAGGATACACGGGTATCAAAAAGAACAAAGTGTAAGAGAGGGTACACGGGGTATCAGAAAGAACAAAGTGTAAGAGAGGATACATGGGGTATCAGAAAGAATAAAGTTAAGAGAGGGTACACGGGGTATCAGAAAGAACAAAGTGTAAGAGAGGATACATGGGGTATCAGAAAGAATAAAGTGTAAGAGAGGATACTTAGGGTGTCAGAAAGAATAAAGTGTAAGAGAGGATACACGGGGTATCAGAAAGAATAAAGTGTAAGAGAGGATATACGGGGTATCAGAAAGAATAAAGTGTAAGAGAGAATACATGGGGTATCTGAAAGAATAAAGTGTAAGAGAGGATACATGGGGTATTAGAAAGAACAAAGTGTAAGAGAGGATACACGGGGTATCAGAGAGAATAAAGTGTAAGAAAGGACACATAGGGTATCAGAAAGAACAAAGTGTAAGAGAGGATACTTCGGGTATCAGAAAGAATAAAGTGTAAGAGAGGATACACGGGGTATCAGAAAGAATAAAGTGTAAGAGAGAATACATGGGGTATCTGAAAGAACAAAGTGTAAGAGAGGATACATGGGGTATTAGAAAGAACAAAGTGTAAGAGAGGATACACGGGGTATCAGAGAGAATAAAGTGTAAGAAAGGACACATAGGGTATCAGAAAGAACAAAGTGTAAGAGAGGATACTTCGGGTATCAGAAAGAATAAAGTGTAAGAGAGGATACACGGAGTATCAGACAGAATAAAGTGTAAGAGAGGACACATGGGGTATCAAACAGAAGTGAGTATAAGAGAGGATACACGGGGTATCATTAGGAACTAAGTAAGAGAGGATGCACGGGTTATCAGAAAGAATTTAGTGTAAAAGAGAATAGAGGGCTATCGGAAAGAGCTAAGCATACGAGAGGACACACGGGGTATCAGAAAAACACTTAATGTAAGAGAGGATACATAGGATATTAGAAAGAATTATATACAAGAGAGGATACACGGGATATCAGAAAAAAAACTAAATACAAGGAAGGATACACCGGATATAAAAAAGAAGTAGATGCAAAAGAGGATCCATAGGATATCAGAATTTAATATAGGCTTAATATGAACCTTGAGACATAAAAAATAACTAGATGTCAGAGAAAATGTACGAGACATCAGAATTAGCTAGACGTAGGAGATGAAACTTAAAACAGCATAACATAGCTGCATGGTGGAGATGAATCTCAGACATCACAAATAAACAGATGGTTGAGAGGGACTTTGAGACATCGGAAATAGTTTTATGCTGGAGAGGAACATAGAGACATCATAAATAAATAGATGCAGACGAACATTGAGACATTAGAGATAACTAGACAGAAATAGCTATATGCCGGAAAGCAACATCTAGACATCAGAAATAAATAGATGCTGGAAAGAAACATTGAGACTTCAGATAAAAATAGATGCTGAAGACGATCATCGAGACATCAGAAATATCTAGACGCTGGAGAAAAACGTCGAGACATCAGAAATAATTAGACGCTGGAAAGGAACATGGAGACATCAAAAATAACTAGCCGCTGGAGAAGAACATAGAGACATCAGAAATAAATACATGTAAAAAGTAAATCTTCCTTTTTTCACGCACTCGGGCGCATTGGGCACATAGGGCTAGACTTACATTCTGTAGACCAAAATGCACTTAGTGTGTTGTGTGGTCAATATAACACTGGCAGTATTTACGTCCCAGGACTTTAACTGGTACCATTTAAGGTTGTCTCGATCCAAGTTCCAGGGTCATTTGTGAAAAAAGTCGGGCTCCTTGGGAACCTAATCCCATAATCTTTGTATCCACGGGCATGCATCTGACCGCTACACTACGGTGGCTATCTTTTGTCATATTACTTATGCAGTAAAACGTATCAGAGAAGAGTTAAATGTAGTTTCCTGTTTTTTGAGAGGTGCTTAGCTTGTGTTAATGTCATTTTGCGTTTCTGTAGTGTCTTCTTTACTTCCTCCACCCATTTGTCTCTTTGCTTGTAGCCCTCTGTTCTTCTGTAGTACGCTCTAGTTGCTGGCTGGTTTTGATTATTTTCATTATTTATCACCCAAGCAAAGCTTAGGCCCAACTGAGTGCCCCTCCACCCAAGCAAAGCTTAGGCCCAACTGAGTGCCCCTCCACCCAAGCAAAGCTAAGGCCCAACTGAGTGCCCCTCCACCCAAGAATTTGTAAGAAATCTACCCCCACCTCCTTCCCACCACTTATGATGTTATCTTTGTGTCGGCGTCCTAAGATGCTACGTCAAAATCTCAGCTGCTTGGGTCTAAAATGATTCCACTAATAAAGAATGTTTGTTCAACTCGCACTACTGACTGTATTTACCACTTTTGCAATGTGGGTATGGAGGTTTTCAGCCATAGTTTTGCTGTAGCCCCTGACTGTGCTAGCTAGGATTTTATATTTGCCACCCCAAAAAATCTCCAAACTTACCGTGGTTTGAAACCTGGGTCTCCAGCTTGAGAGCCTAGCGTTCTCACAGTTAGGCCAGTTTATACTAATAAATATAATAACTGTTTCAATAATACTTAAACTGCAACAGCAGCAGAGTAGGTTTACATAATAAGTGCATGAAAAAAAAAAAACATGTCTTGAAAGGTTACTATCAAAGGCGTAGTAAGGCGCTTGGTATCGAATGAGTTTATCGCAGAATCATTTCCAGATATTTCCTAGACGCCCTTTCTAAGGACAGAGACATGAATAAATACCAGCCAGGTGTGACAATTTCTTCTGCTGTACTGATCAGTCTCATCTGCACTCGTAAACAGGAAGTCAAGACTGCAGTAGGAGCTGGGATTTCATTCTGATAAAT
>CAJHNH020001226.1:676632-699132 GCA_905116865.2 Candidula unifasciata | reverse complement strand
TCTAGCACATATAAAAATTTACATAAAATCCAATATCACCGAGCGATGATACACACCAATATATCTAATTACACAGTTTAACTACTAGAAAAAATTAGAGGGTAACTATAGTATAATGTACCACCATCATCATCAACGAGCCAGGCTAACCGTCCATCCCCACGTAGAAGCCTGAACACGTGCTGCTGAGCACAAGTAAAGTGCAGCCGCCGCTGGCAAAGCGAGGTCTCCTGCCCCTCGAGCGACTGCGGGTTCAGTCCGGAAAGCTAAAATAAGGCCGACACAGACATCAACTTCAAAATGAATGTTAGATAGAAATGTCTAACTATTCAGAAGGTTACCGTTTTACTGTATAGGACTTCTTCAGGGAATCTTAGATGGGTCATTTATATTGTGATATTTATGACCCAGAGAAATGAACACGATTGGCGCTTGGTCGGGATAAAGCATCATTTAACCGTTAGATTAGATTGGACACAGAATACCCTCATGTCAAGCAGGAAAGAAAAAGGAAAGTTGACGACTTTGATGTAGATGTCCTTAGTCGTGAGATTTTAAAAATGTTAGAGACAAATCAACTAGTTACTCTCTGAAAACTGAAATTAACATCGAAATCACAATGCGGTATTGATATTTCAAGAAGTAGTCGGTGGGAAATTGTAAGAGCCACTGGGTTCACTTTCAGGAAAACTGTAGATGGAAGGCATATTATTTGTAAAAAGGCTTGATTTGATTGGTAGTAGAAGCAAATACCCGAGGCAGATCCGTGACCGACGGATGCAAGGCCATGATATTGTACATCTGGATGAATCATGGGTTAATGCTCACCATACCTAAGCTAAAGAATGACATTCAATAAACTCACTTATGCAGGAAGCAGTGAAAAAGGCCATATCTGGGATGCTGGACTTATTTTCCAGTCAAAAACGTACGTATGGTAAGGACTACCACACTGAAATGGATAGAAACATTTTCAGGCACTGGATGGGAAATGATCTTCTTCAAATTATGAACAGACCATAATGCCTAGTAATAGATAATGCCGCCTATCATAATGCCGTATCAGAGAAAGACAAAGTACCAACGACATCAAATACAAAATATCAAAATATGACATGGCTTGCTAAGGAGAAAGTCAACTTTGACGAAACATATTTAAAGGCAGAGTTGTTGAAGCTTGTGGGAAAACAAATAAGACAAAGATGTATCACACTGACTAAATCATTTATGAATACGGCCACACTTCTCTGAGACTCGATGCATTCACACCTCATCCCGATAGAGCTTGTTTTGGCTAAAGTCAAAAGATAAATTGCCTAAAAGAACAAACAGTACAATTTAAAATGTGTGATGTTGAAGTTCTGACACATGAGTCCCTCTTAACAATAGACATTCATTTCTGGAAAAAGTGTGTTGAACTTTTGCTCCGAGAGGAAGACGAGTACTGGCACCGAGATGGATTACAATTTGTTTAGCCAGTAATAATTATGAACCCTTTGGGATCGTCAGATTCGGAATGATTAAAATCTTTTTTTGATGAGTGTTTGAATATCATCAACCCGTCGGGTACATCTACAATTGCAACAAATACATCTCCATATCCAAATGTGTTAACCATAAAACAGTTTGCTGTGTAGTTAAAATACACACTGAGGTCTAATAATGAAGGGGAATACTAACTGTTGCATATTGGGGACATGTTTGCAATCGAACAAGGCAGACAGATTGTCTGGATCTGCATCACTGGATGGTGAATTAATACATGACAAGGCAGATATGGCCAAGGCCCGTTGGGAACAAGTAACGAAGTCAGAAGAGAAAAAAGATTATCATGGCCCGGAGAGAATGAGACACTTGTGTGTGACCAAAGGGCCGGGCCAGTACACTACGCTCAGAGGAAAGGCAGCATGGACATATAATCAGAATGTGTCAGGCACCATTAGTATTGCAGCTATGCGCTGGCTGATGAAGACGGCGCGCATATGTGAATGCCTCCAGTGCTGTGATGTATTTTTTGACTCAGCTCAGCTCATCTCAGTTGAACATAAATGACAACAAATAAATTTACTTCACCTATTAATGTTTTATGAAGACACACCTCTGGAAAAAAAAAATAGAACTGGAAATTCAGATGTTTACTGTAAAATCTAAAATTTCAATCCACTTATTTGCAGTGGTTCGAAAAGATCAAAGGAACTTTGCATCATGGATATTCTAAGGCTGCATGCAAAAAATCATTGCGATATAACAGGCAGTTTTCGATAAAATGGAGTGCATGTGTGTTTATTTATTGTTGAACGAACTATAGTTGAACAGCACTGCCTTACAGAACAAAGTGCTGATGGAATGAGTAGAAGCTGGAATTTTTCTGTGAACGTACAAGAATTGTTCACATGTGTGAGTTTGTGTGTTTTTAGTGTTGTTTTCCAGTATCATTGTGACATTTCAGCAGTCATTTTAGAAGATCATATTTTGAAAGAAAATATTGTATTAGGATTTGAAGCGTTGTTTCAAAACAGATTGGTATTTTTAATATCTCTGAGATATTTTGAATTATGGGCTTGTGATAAAAATGCTAAAAACCCAACATTCTTTACCGCAAGGTCAGTATAGTTTGACGAAACAAAATTAAATTTTTGTGTCTGTTAATAGCTTTGATAAAAGAATTAAAACGCCAAAAGAAATGTTATCGAAAAGTTTTCATATGTTAATAAGGAATAAAGAGAAAAATGAACAAGGTTAATTAATTGAAAATGAAATGGAAGATTTTTATCCCATGTTTTTTAGCAAAATATTTGTAAGTGAATTTCAGTAAAAATTAATTACGGCTATAGTTACTACAGATTGCTTGTAGCTTGCGGTTGCCCGCCTTATCCATTGAGTGAAAAAGAATCCTTTTTACTTACTTTTATAAAGTGCTTTTTGTGAATGATTACGTAGTCAACGAAATGGATTTTAAGAAAGTGAGCCTACACCGGAATAGGTGAACACGTCTGCACTTAAGCAAATCAAGATATTGACTTTTCATGACGGTTGAAAACTGCTGTCAAAGATCACAAATCAGTCATTCATGCATTCATTCATTCATTCATTCATTCATTCATTCATTCATTCATTCATTCATTCATTCATTCATTCATTCATTCATTCTGTTGTGTCGTATATACGTCACATAACGCTGTCAGTGGATTATTCCACTCCAGTCTACCTGTGCAATCGTTCTGATCAAGAGTAGAATCAGCTATGAAGTCAGACTCCACAAGTCTCTTTCATTTACCTTCATCGCACGGTTTTTCTTCGACATCCTGGTTCTTGTCATCAGCTTGTTTCATATTTCGGTAACAGTTTTATAATTCTTACTCAGTTTCGTTGATTATATTACCATCTTGCTTATAACATTGTTACCTATGGTTGCCTATGTATTTATTTCTTTTATTTCTTCGCCTTTATTGAATTATATTCGATTTGCATCTATTTCTTCAGGCAGCTTTTTTCAAATTCGTTAATTTCCACATCTTTAATGGTTGTCCAGGGGCTGCGTGGTCTCGAGGCATAGTGTCCGCCTCGAGTGCTAGAGGTTCCGGGTGCAATCCCGGGTGACGGCTGGGATTTTTACACGTGTACCTGGACTTCTAGTAATTTCTCCTGGTCTCTGGGTAGTGAGATCGGACGCCCGTGTGCATTGTTGCGCACGTAAAATAAATCCCTTGGCGGTTGGAAATCGATCGAAAAGAGTAGCCTAACGGGGTTGCCCGGGCAAAATTTGGAGTTTAAAATCTACTCAAAGTATTTCAGGATCCTCGCTGGTGCTACAGCGCCTGTGCACTGTGCTGAGCTTTTTCGGACTCTGACTTGAGTTAGAAGTAGAACGGAGAACTTATGGGTTACTACCCGTGTGCCATGATGTTGATCCGTTGTTCAAACCTCAAGCATTAATTGTTGTCTAGTTGTTTTACAGGCATATGTATGAAGTTGGGAGTGGGGGGAGGGGGGGGGGGGGGGGGGAGGGGGGGTTATAAATACTTTTTAAGTTGATGTTGCCTGTCGATGTGGAAACCAAGTAAAAATCACCAAACAACCATCAAGAAAATACATTTATGAAAAGATCGATGTCTAGAATGAAGGCCTGGCGAGTATAAAGTTAGTTTTGTATCATTTACAGGACGTTACAGAACCAACCCCAACAATCTGTGGTTGTTGTGACTTGTCTAGACCAATTTTACATTCAGTAGTTTGCCATTGCTTCCTCAACGGTTAGTTCTCGGTACCACTGTTGAAACCAACGCAAGACATATCGTCCGCAGCTGGGATCGAACACGGCATTCCGGCATTAGGAGGCGCGTTCGCAACGCCCAAGCCACAGACGCCGATACAGAGACCTAAAATATGTCATCCTACTAAATAACCTAAACTGTATGAAACAAAGAAAGGCACCATAGAAAATCCGGGTGGTCCAGTGATTAGAACGCTTGCTTGACCAGTCGATGATCGTGTATTTAAATGTATATAACTGTAGACATTTGTTTTGTAAATAACTCCCCCCTCCCCCCCTCTCTCTCTTTTTCTCTCTCTCTTTCTCTCTCTCTCTCTCTCTCTCTCTCTCTCTCTCTCTCTCTCTCTCTCTCTCTCTCTCTCTATTTGTTGGAGCTGTAGGTTCTTGTGCCTATAGACATGTGTGCTTTATTTTATTGCTCCTTTAAATGTGAAATAGAATTAGTGTCAGTTTAGGTTACCCGCTCTTGGCATTCTCATAGCAACAGTTACGTAATATGCTTTGTTCTTGTTTCCCCCTGGATGTTTGTGTCCCATGAGAGAAAGGATTACGTAATGTTAAAAGCTGCTAATACCTTAATGAAGGCTCAGAATTCCTGAGAAGAATTTAAGCAATTTTTTTAGAGTCTACTGTGTCAAACCTAGTGATTGAGTCTCTAGTACACTCACTGTCTCTGGTGATATTGCTTATGAATACGTATTTGAAGGTGGTAGCACTTTTAAGTTGTCACTCATCTCTTTTCTTCTTCTTCTTCTTCTTCTTCTTCTTCTTCTTCTTCTTCTTCTTCTTCTTCTTCTTCTTCTTCTTCTTCTTCTTCTTCTTCTTCTTCTTCTTCTCCACTTTCTCTTGTAACGCTTTGAGTAACGTGGAAGATATAAGTTTTTACTTTTTTTTTTCAGGCCGTTTCGACCATAGAGACATGGTGCTATTGCTGTCTTTCTTTTATGTTATCTTTCCACCTTGTTCTTGATCTGCTATGCTCTCTACGTCCTTCTCCTCTTTTGATGTAGGCCTTGCATATTATGGCGTCACAAGCACTTTCACTAAGGGGGCAAACCATGGAATTTGATGTATTTGTGTGTTATTTAGAACAGGTTATGTACCTACTTTTTTTTTTTTTTTTTTCTCATGACCTCATTTCTCATTTGATCTCTTCCTGCAGCCCTTCTCATTGACTCATCTCATTACACTTCCTAAATATGAGACTAATGAAATGCGAACAATGGCGGCACACAATATTTCAATCATTTATTAACTCTTTTGTTGTTGTTTGTTTGGGTCTTTATCTTGTCAGTCATGTTGTTACGTGGCTTCCTGTTACCCTCATCCTTAGCTGCACAGGACTGCATACACCTGGCAGGTTTAGCCGTTACGGGTGCCTTAATTATATATTCTTTGTGGGTTGATCGGAGTTCTTGAATCCGCCAAGTTGGTCTACCATCCAGATAGAGATTGTTTAAATCTCAGGATGGTGTGGTAAACTTTCAAATAGCAGCTCGTACGGGACTGACTGATCATCTAAACCCGTTATACTGATTAGGCACTTCAACGAACAAAATGCATTTGTCTTTCCTAGTATGTCACAGCACTTTTATTTATTGCATATATTTATTTAGAGGCAACAGCGGATGAAGCCGGTGCAACAAGAGTGTTTCGTGGCTTTGGTCAAGTCCCTTCGTGGAGACTATTCTTGAAACGTCTCTAGACAACTTTCAGATGTATCATTATCTCAGTGTCAGTAGTATTTGGTCTCTTGGCTTTTTAAAATCAGTTGTAGGATTGTCACATCTTGTATAGGTATTCTGTTGGATATGGAAGGCCCTTTGTCCACACCTTCGGCAAGCGGTGTGAGTTATACTGTGCCGTTTATCAAAACTAGAGGTATCTATGGTCATGTTTTCTATTGACCGGAAACTTACAAGTAAAAGAAGAGGCAGCTGGCTGGCAACAAGTTGAATTCTGTCTACTTTCTTCTTCCATTTTACTATCTTCTATGGACCCCTTTCTGTTTTTCAGCGTCAAGTTTTGAAGAGAAATCTGGTGCGAGCTTAATGTTTGCTACGTAAATGCCGCTATTTACTGTCTCAGTAATTCCATCTATCCATTACTTCGGTGTGCGACCTGTAGCGGTGCGTCTATTGTGTCTGTGACAGAGCACCTTTTTGGTGCACTATTTGGTCGTAGTCTTGACAGATGTCGGAACCATCTGATTTGCTGTTTCTTGGTGTAGTTTAGCACTGGTTCCGCGCCTTTCCGTATTGTCATTTCTAAACGTGTCTCTTTTAGATACATTTGAGATTGTCCTAGATTTCCCATTTATTTGTGATGACACTAGCAGATGGCCAATGTCTGCGATCAGTAATTTTCTACATTGATTGTGTGTTGTAAACTTTCGGTACTGAAAAAGTTCAAATGAAAATTAAAAAACAAATGGGTTCTCTATTAATATTCTAACCTAGATGACGTCACATGATAGTCCAACATTTTAGAGGGTGGTAAGACTGGGTTTCCCGGCTTTCTGTTGCTTTTAACGACCCCAAAACATCTAGAACTGATCCTAACCCAAACCCACCTACATCCCACGAGAGAGTGTAGTCTAGGTACCACGAATGCATGCATCTTAGGTCCCACGACTGCATGCAGCCAATCTACCACCCCGTGAAATATTAGAATGTCTCGTGACCTGTGGATTTCCCTTGTCTGGGGTAGGATATTAATAAAGCACCTACAAATGAAATGTTTAAGGCATGCAAACAGAAGATGTAGCCATATTACCGACTGCACACCGACCAAGTGATGTGGCTTGTGCAACATTTTAAAGCATGCACTATTATCCGTTATTTAGAGCACTCAGCTGAAAATGTAAACTGAATTTGAACGTGGCATGAAACTAGATTTTTGTACTTCAAATTAAGTGGTGGTTTCTTTTTTCTAGTTTGTTAATTGTTCACCTCGTACAGGATGACACGCCAGGACGTTCTGTCGGAGGTTTTGCTATGGGAAAATATTCTCTTCACTTCACAAAAACGTCGTTTGTGCTCTGTCCCTTACTGACCACTCTTCTCGCTCTCTCACTTTGTCTTTTTCTGGCTCCCTCTCTCTTTCTCATTCTCTCTTTCTGTATCTCTCAAATAACAGTGAGGGGTGGGTCCTTTTTACGCTTTGTTAGCATAATTACAATAACATTAAAAAGTAGCTTAGCAGGATGGTCTTCGAAACAATAACTTAAATGTAACATACACAAGTCGGAACGACAAGACATCTATGGAATCATGAAATTGTTCTCGATTTCACTGCATTTCCATTTGTCATGACTGCATATATTTGATTTTAATACGGTTTGAAAATAGTCAACTTCTACATAATCGTTTCCCAAATCTGACCCCTAACATTAAATGACTCCACAATAATTCTAAACAAGAGATACCCTTATACTGATAACATTCACCGAAGGTGGTTTACTGCTTGGCATTCATGTTACCACAGCCTGCAGTGAAAGCATAGACGTCCAACATTATAACCATACAGTGTATGTCGTAAGAGGGGTAAGACAGGCTATTCCATTTTGTAAAATATTTTAGCGCAACAATTTTTTTTTTTTTTTTACGTAATGAATAGTTTGTTCAATGGATTAGCATGATTTTATTGGTAGTTTACCAAATAATTTGGTTGAGGGCGTAATCTCTTTTAAGAGATGACATGCAAAACACAACGAACTTGATTCTTACAAGAAATTCAAATTAGAATTTGTTTCCATACACATACGCTTATCCAAAATAGGGTGCTAAATAGGGTGACCACAATGCAGCCAGTGACAAGAACTGAATGAACAAAACAAACAACTTACACATCCTTAAACGCATGGACTGCCAGGCTCGTGTGGCCATTATCATTTTCATCATCATCATCACTTCTCTCTATGCCTAGTGGCACATGAGGCCTCATAGAGGACCTTCCATGCTTTCCTGTGCTGTGCAATTTTCAGTGCAGTTTTCTATGTCAGAGATGCCGCACTCAGGTCACTTTCCATCGTTCGTCTCCATGTTGTTTTTGGGCACTCCTTTTTTTTCTCTTTTCCTTTGGTATCCATGTGAGAGCTGTTTTTGCAGGTATATCAGGATTCATTCTCACGTGTGACCATTACTGTTGCAAAATTATTGAGTTGTGTATCAGGGTATCTGGAATTTGCCCTATGTTTTTTCCATCCAGATTGAAGCGTTTTAATTTCACTATGTCAAATCTTCAGTAAGCTGCCCTGAGGAGATAAACAGCAAAACCCCACCCTAGACTGCAGGTTACTTGGTAATCGTAGAAATGTTCCCAATATTACTGTATCATGCAACTGAAGAGAGCTTCTTGGATTGTCGTTCCTGAGACGTTGATGGCAATGACAGCAATCCTTGAAGTGAACAGTGACATGATTCAACTATAATCATAATCATAATCCTCTGGTACCTTGCTGTGTCGATGTAAAATATATCATACGGGAGAGATGCCGTTTGTATGCTTCGTAAATTAGGATTCCCAGGCACTCTCTGTCCATCACTTGCATGGTCTGCCTCTTCTTTTTCCGCCTGGTCTGTATATCATTGGTTTCTCTGGTATCCCGTCTGCTGAGATCTACATTCTTTGGCCAAACCATTTCACCTGCTGTCTTCTAATGAAATCCAGAGCTGCTGCTACCTCATTTTTCTTGGGATTTCATCGTTTCTGCTCTCATCTCTTTCTGTTACATTGAGAGTCATTCAAATGAATCTCATTTCAGCTGTCGTAATTATTCTTGTCTTTGTGTTTGTGTATGTATGTGTGTTTGTGTGTGTGTTTGTGTGTTTGTGTGTGTGTGTGTGTTTGTGTGTGTGTTTGGGTGTGTTTGTATGTTTGTGTGTGTGTGTGTTTGTGTGTGTGTGTGTGTCATTGTCTAGGTCTGGCATTGATAACACAGGGTTAGCAAAAAAGATCGTGTTATAAAGTGCACTTTTGGATTCTATCGATACATTTTAGTTTCTTAGTATTGGTGCCATATGCCCTTTGAGTTGGATAGCTTACTTACATCTGTCATCAATCTTATCTTCCGGTTTTTCACTTGATGATACTATGCTTCCTAAGTATTTGAAGTTCCTGGTTTGTTTCAGAGGGTGTTCTCTAAGCTGAATACTTACTGGTTTGTCTACTTTTGCTATTATCATGATCTCTATACTGTTGCTGTTAATTTTCACGGTAATACGAAAAATAACTGAAAACTTAAAAAAGGGAAAGTGGAAAATGTACAGATAAACCGAATGTTGTACCTGAAGTCTTCATTAATTAATACAATAATATGGATCCTATATAATAATAACGAACTGTTCCGCGTTGTGCACACAAAAAGAGCATGTGATGAGTCTAAAAAATTCCCTGGTAATTGTGTGGTTAACGTGTACATCCTTTGATGAGATGTAAAGTGTGACTAAAGCAAACGGTTCGGTTTGTATACTTAGTGGAAAAGATAAAGTTGTGTACTTCGTTATATTTCGTTCAACTCTAGTAAGCTTGCTGAGCTGCCAGACTCAGGCGCCCCTGCTATAAGAAATATTGCTTTGAATAAAATAAGGTCTAAACGGTGGTAACTAATTCTCCTTCTAATGACACACTCTAAAGTCAGGAATTGATCATCCTGCTATAGCTGCTACAGGACTTGGGATCTGCATTAGATCCTGATATTTTCAGATGGGGCCAGTATGATCGATTATTTTGTCCAGGCAACCATTATTTTTGTTTTTAACTAGGAACCAGATTAGCGCATTGGTTACTGAGTTCTTTGCTGACCTCGTGGTCATGTAACCAATTACCATCACCAGGAAAAATTCTTTTCCCCCAATTAAACTTGGGCATTCAGACCAACTAATTTAAAATGAGAGCTGAAACATGTTTTTGTAAGTAAAGGAGGCCAGCGTAAAAGCAACTACAGCATCAGTCCCGTGGAGATTGGTCGGTAAAACTATGAGACAGTGATCCAGTACATAAGTAGACGAAGACAAAGAAAGATGAGAAGGAGGGTAGTAGTAGTAGTAGTAGTA
Organism: Candidula unifasciata; assembly: GCA_905116865.2. NCBI lineage: Eukaryota > Metazoa > Mollusca > Gastropoda > Stylommatophora > Geomitridae > Candidula > Candidula unifasciata. The sequence continues at coordinate 688,803 of CAJHNH020001226.1, read as the reverse complement.
GTAGTAGTAGTAGTAGTAGTAGTAGTACTAGTAGTAGTAGTAGTAGTAGTTGTAGTAGTAGTAGTAGTAGTAGTAGTAGTAGTAGTAGTAGTAGTAGTAGTAGTAGTAGTAGTAGTAGTAGTAGTAGTAGCAGTAGTAGTAGTAGCGACAGTAGTAATAGTAGTAGCAGCAGCAGTAGTAGTAGTAGCAATAGTAGTAGTAGTAGTAGTAGTAGTAGTAGTAGTAGTAGTAGAAGTAGTAGCAGCAGCAGCAGCAGCAGCAGTAGTAGTAGCAGCAGCAATAGTATTAGTAGCAGCAGTAACAGTAGTAGTAGTAGTAGTAGCAGCAGCAGTAGTAATAGTAGTAGCAGCAGTAGTAGTAGTAGCAGCAGCAGTAGTAGTAGTAGCAGTAGCAGTAGTAGTAGGAGCAGCAGTAGTAATAGTAGTAGTGCTGATGGCGGTGGTGGTGATGGCAGTCGTAGTAGTAATAGTGGTGTTGGTGGTAGTAGCAGTAGTTGTTTTGGTAGATGATTATGGAGATGGTTAAGGGGATGGCAAACATAATTCTTACTACAATGATAATGATGAATAATGATAGGAGAAGGAGGAGGAGGATAAGAAAAAGAAGGAGGAGGATAAGAAAAAGAAGAAGAAGAAGAAGAAGAAGATGATGATGATGATGATGATGATGATGATGATGACCATGAGAAAGAGAGGAAGAAGAAGGAGGGGGAGGAGAATGTAAAGACAGTAGCAATGCCAGTTTTCCATGTTGTTGTTTTTTTTTTTTTTTTACATATTCCCTTCTCTGGCAAATCCGCTTTATCTGGCCTTTGTTGCTGTTACTAAGATTTCATGTCTAGTGTCTAGTGTCGTATAACAAACAAGAAATGATCGGTTGTGCAAAAATTGTTTGGCTAGCAGTCAAACGACCTAATATTGTGTCCGATTTCCTACGACCTTAACTAATTCAACGCTGACGTCTGCTGCGATGACGCTTGTTGCAAACTCTGTTGATGATTGCAACGCTTGTATTACCAAACAATTTAACCGTAATGGCTGTCAAATAGCTATTTATCCTCGACTAAACATATTTTTTATTTCAAAAACCATTTTAAAAAAGGGGGGAGAGGAGCAACAATCATTGTAGCTGTTACAAGGAAGCATAATATTTGTAGCTGTAGTCCGGTCCAGGACAACGGTGACTTCCCTTGCCATTCATGCCGCGTAAGGTTGCAAGACCTCTCCTACGTTGCGGGGTTGTTATGATGAAACTTGGTTTGGCTCAGCTTATATAATGTTTGCGGGAGGTTGAGTTGTCGTGAATCTATCGCAGGCGCCGCAGTCGCTTGTACACAAGTAAGAAATACTTCAGGGGGAAGCGCCACAGGAGCTACAATTTTTGAGTATCTAAACTGGCAGATTTTTGTATTCCTACGTTTCTTAGCGGTGGCTTCCCTCCGTAAGATAGTCAGCACTTACAATGAATGTAGGAATAGAAAATCATACAAGAGAGCGGTGAGAATACGAAAAGACAGGGAATGGGTAAAATGCTGACAGTAATGTAAACATGACACCCCCGCAACGTAGGATAGGTCCCGCAATTTTATGACACAAGTTTATGTCAGTGAATATATTGGCGTTCTGTATAAAAGAACTTAGAATGCGAACAAAACAATACAAGGCAAGAGATCCAGAAATGATGACAGCACTTGATAGCAGGGGACCAGAACCTAGGAGTTCAGAGCTCTTGATGAGCCCTTAACCCACCCCCTCCCGCTCCCCACCGAAAAAAAACAGAAAGTTTTTGTTGGCTAAGTGACCCTATTTTATTTTATTTCAAATATGTTTGAAGCAGCACATTATTATTTAAGACATTATTAATAAATTAGTATTATAATGCACATAAACTAGGATTATGCCTCTTCAGCTCATCACTCTTTCTATCTATAAACATTATGAGGCGGCGGATGATGGCATGGGGTTGGGGGAGGGAAGAGGGCCAGGCCGCAAACACTCACTGTTTTCTTCATGTCAGCGCGTCTGCTCGAAGTGATACGCATTGAGATAACCTGTTCAGTATGAAAGGCAAACAGAGAAGGAGAAGATGAAGGGTAAGGGATGTAGAAGGAGGAGAAGAATTGACAGAAGGAGTAGGAAGACAAGAGGAAGGAGGGGTAGCAAAAGAAGAAAGAAGAAGAAGAAGAAGAAGAAGAAGAAGAAGAAGAAGAAGAAGAAGAAGAAGAAGAAGAAGAAGAAGAAGAAGAAGAAGAAGAAGAAGAAGAAGAAGAAGAAGAAGAAGAAGAAGAAGAAGAAAAAGAAAACGAAGAAGAAGATGGTGATGAGGATGATGATGATGATGGCTGTAGAATAGTAGAGATGGGATGGTGTTCGTTGTGGTGTTGGTGGTGATAATGATTAGGATGAGGATATATATATATATATATATATATATATATATATATATATATATATATATATATATATATATATATATGATTGAACTTTGTGGAAATCTCTCTTCAGTCATATTCTAAGTGTCAGATTGTGAAGGTCTGCTCTTGAACAGTCCGAATCAAAACATATTTAGTGTGTAATTAAGATTCGACATCACAGCACTCAGGGTATTCCCATAAACACTTCGTCCCCGTCTTCAGCAGCAAGCGCAAAGTTACAATTCAGACGGTACCAATAAGAGTCTAATTGTACGTCCGTCTCACCGTTCCCCTGCGTGTTGATTATCGGCCAGATCCCCTACATCTTAAAACCGCGTATCTGCCGCTGCTACAACTGTCAGTTGTACAACTACTACTAGTATTTCAGCGACCTATTGCATCCGCCGCAAACACCATTCAACCACTACTATGCTTTTTTTTTTTTTTTTGATCGTGAGGATATGAATATAATTCTAGATCTAGCATACATGCAGTAGAGCCGATACAGAGAAAAAATCTTGAGTCGCAGGCATCAGACCTGGCGAACTTATGAGAGTGGAAGGGATCTCAAGTAACCCACGCCTTGTTTAAGTACTTAATAATAATGTGGTGAATCGCAACTAAATACGAAAAATATTTCCCAAAAAAAACCTTCGATCGGTTAGTAAAAATAAAATGTTTGCCATAACGACACCGCCCATTGCTTGAATAATTCGGTGTCTATTAGCTATCTACATATCAACCTACAGTCGCATTTATTTAGTGTCTATTAGCTATCTACATATCAACCTACAGTCGCATTTATTCAGTGTCTATTAGCTATCTACATATCAACCTACAGTCGCATTTATTTAGTGTCTATTAGCTATCTACATATCAACCTACAGTCGCATTTATTTAGTGTCTATTAGCTATCTACATATCAACCTACAGTCGCATTTATTCGGTGTCTATTAGCTATCTACATATCAACCTACAGTCGCATTTATTCGGTGTCTATTAGCTATCTACATATCAACCTACAGTCGCATTTATTTAGTGTCTATAAGCTATCTACATATCAACCTACAGTCGCATTTATTCGGTGTCTATTAGCTATCTACATATCAACCTACAGTCGCATTTATTTAGTGTCTATTAGCTATCTACATATCAACCTACAGTCGCATTTATTCGGTGTCTATTAGCTATCTACATATCAACCTACAGTCACATTTATTTAGTGTCTATTAGCTATCTACATATCAACCTACAGTCACATTTATTCGGTGTCTATTAGCTATCTACATATCAACCTACAGTCGCATTTATTTAGTGTCTATTAGCTATCTACATATCAACCTACAGTCGCATTTATTCGGTGTCTATTAGCTATCTACATATCAACCTACAGTCACATTTATTCGGTGTCTATTAGCTGTCTACATATCAACCTACAGTCGCATTTATTCGGTGTCTATTAGCTATCTACATATCAACCTACAGTCGCATTTATTCAGTGTCTATTAGCTATCTACATATCAACCTACAGTCGCATTTATTCAGTGTCTATTAGCTATCTACATATCAACCTACAGTCGCATTTATTCAGTGTCTATTAGCTATCTACATATCAACCTACAGTCGCATTTATTTAGTGTCTATTAGCTATCTACATATCAACCTACAGTCGCATTTATTTAGTGTCTATTAGCTATCTACATATCAACCTACAGTCGCATTTATTTAGTGTCTATTAGCTATCTACATATCAACCTACAGTCGCATTTATTTAGTGTCTATTAGCTATCTACATATCAACCTACAGTCGCATTTGTTTAGTGTCTATTAGCTATCTACATATCAACCTACAGTCACATTTATTCAGTGTCTATTAGCTATCTACATATCAACCTACAGTCACATTTGTTTAGTGTCTATTAGCTATCTACATATCAACCTACAGTCGCATTTATTTAGTGTCTATTAGCTATCTACATATCAACCTACAGTCGCATTTATTTAGTGTCTATTAGCTATCTACATATCAACCTACAGTCGCATTTGTTTAGTGTCTATTAGCTATCTACATATCAACCTACAGTCGCATTTATTCGGTGTCTATTAGCTATCTACATATCAACCTACAGTCGCATTTATTTAGTGTCTATTAGCTATCTACATATCAACCTACAGTCGCATTTTTTTAGTGTCTATTAGCTATCTACATATCAACCTACAGTCGCATTTGTTTAGTGTCTATTAGCTATCTACATATCAACCTACAGTCACATTTATTTAGTGGCTATTAGCTATCTACATATCAACCTACAGTCACATTTATTTAGTGGCTATTAGCTATCTACATATCAACCTACAGTCACATTTATTTAGTGGCTATTAGCTATCTACATATCAACCTACAGTCACATTTATTTAGTGGCTCACGAATAAATATGGATACTGTTACTGCCTTTCACGCAACAACAAAATCCAAAACAAAAAGGTGTCATCATTACACTGCACAACAATGCACGGCGTCACACTGCTGTTTGCATAAATGCTTTACTTGAGCAGTTCAAGTGGAAATGTTTCAACTCCCTTGATATTTTACTGCCTTGACTTGACACAAAGCGAATCTCTTTGGCAAAATGAAGGTCTTGTTGGCTACCCAGTACTTCGACACCGCCAAGGATTTCATGGATTAAATCAACAACTGACTAAGTACCGTGGTGGCACCATTCTGTGACGAGGTGTTACAAAATCTCATGCCACGGCACCGCAAGTATCTGCATTTAAGTGTTGACTATATAAAAATGTAACGCAGTTATGTAGGTAGCTTCTGTGTGCATTTTGGATGTTCTTGTCAGTTTGTTTAAAACTGGACCAGTCGATCAGAGGATGATTTTGGAGTAGCCCTCGTACCTATATTTTAGTGGAATAATATGCTTAGTATAAACGAAATCACTAAAAGAGAACTTACATACATAGGCGGGGGCCTCAAGATATCTAAGCTCTAAGGCTCCATCGACCGTCATACGCGTCATACGGTGGGAGTTCTTTATTACATACAATTTACGAGATTTTTTATTTCAATTGAAGGAAGAACAACATTTCTGCATGCACTTTCAGGTGGATCTTCCAGATCTTGCCAGAGGGCAAAGTGTGAGCCGCCGCACTTAACTCGTTCTTCCCTGAAAGTTATTCAATGAAACATCATCCGTGTATTATTGTCATAGAGCCCGTATAGACATAATCCATGATGTGATTTTCCGTTTCAAAAAAATACTTTCGGGAATCATCTTTTTTTCGTTCGTTCGAGTGTCGTAATTCGAGTGTCGTAATTGTGTTCTGCCTGTTTACAGCATAGCTGCGGTATTGCGTCGACACATCAGACTTCAGCTGGCTTTTGTTCACCAGGTTAGCCTTCTCTGGCTTTTAAGAATGAACAAGTTATTTCCGTAAAAGCTATATATATATATATATATATATCGGAATGGAGCAATCGTCTGCAAGCCATGTGTAATTTATAAACGACACAAACGGATTAGAGAGAGAAGGAGGAAGTGGGTGAAACTGCAAGGTTTGTAAACAACATAGACGAAATTTTACGATGTGGAGCCAAATTACTTCAGCACAATTGAGAAAAGTCAGTTATACATCACACATTGCTTAAGACAGAGTTGAACAATATACACTGTACACCTAGCAGTATTCTTCCTACTGTCAATAAGAACGTCAGATTTATTCGTCTCAGTGTGTGACCAAAGATTATAGATTGTCGTCTTCTGATAAGGGTGATCTTCACAATGACAGAAATCGTAAAATACCACCTTCTTGTCAAACCCTTAGACTCATCACACGATCCATGAAAACTACATCACTCCTGGAGACGCAGAAAATAACTGCAATTCAGACATTGTCCTATAGAAGAGGCACCAGTAGTCTATCGAATACTATTCATGAAAACTGCTGTCAGGAGACTATTAGTATGGATGATATAAAACATATATGCACTGCAAAAAGCAAAAGGCACCGAGCCGGGCCAGAGAGAGTCAGGTATGCTCACATGAGGGACACGAGTATTGACGACTCGATGGAAGATGGCTTTCTACTTCAACGAGAGCATCAGAACAGAGTCAGTACCCCAGGATTGGATGCACAGCTGTTTAATACCTCTTCCAAAACTAGACAAAGATCATTCGAGACTGTTCAAAATACTTGTTGGCAAGGTGCTTGAAAAGAATATGCTCTGCCAAGAGGTTTAGGCAGTTTTCAGTCAGGGAAAGATACCCTGTCAAAAGCAACCACATTTGCCTTTGATATTTATGACGGATTTCAGAAGTCAGGAGATGGTGATGGCAACTCTTAATCTTGAAGATGCCTATAACAGAGTCGCATATGATAATTTGATTCTCATGGAGAAGGGGTATGTCCCTGGCTGGGGAACTGGATAGAAGCTGTCCTGCATTCACATAAAGTCGTCCTTCTTCTGGGTACATGGAACTCAGAAGTAATTCCCCCGAGCTCTTTAAAGCGTATAAAAGTAGGTTTGCAGAACTTGAAGCACCAGGTTAGAAGGTTGTTGCCATTTGCAGATGATGTTCTTGCATATAAGCAGGGAAGCTATAGGAAACAGACAGCCAAAGAACTACTGGCAACTGTAGTAACTTTAAGAAGAACAGGGACATTCAGTCGTTCAGAAGTAGGTTAATTTTACTAAGTTTGGCTTAAGAGAGAGACTTGATTTCCTTGTCAATATTGACTCGTCGGATAGCAGAACCTCTCCTATGTTACGGGGTTGTTATAATATGGCTTGGTTAGGCATTCGCTGGGTGTACATAATGTTTGTGGGAAATTGTGTTGTCGTGAGTCTATTTCAGGCGCCGCATGCACTTGTATACAAGTAAGAAGTACTGCAGGGGGAAGGGCCACAGGCGCGACGATTGTTGAGTATCGAATCTGGGGGGGGGGGGGGGGGGGGGGGGGGGGGGGGGGGGGGGGGGGGGGGGGGGGGGGGAGTTGTGTATTTTTTTCTACGTTCCTTGGCGCTGGCTCCCTCACCCCCCCCCCCCTTTTCCCTTCCAGAGAGAAATAAGGCGCTTACATGAAACGTAGGAATGGAAAAAGATCGCTGTTTCCAAAGTCCCGAACAGTCGCGCAGGAACATGAAAATAATCACGGAAGTGAGCGGTGAGAAGACGAGAAAAGATGGAACGTTTAAAGCGTTGACAATAAGGAAGACATGACACCCCGGCAACATAGGAGAGGTCCTGCGACCAGACGAGCCATGAATGGCAAGGAAGGTCACTCTCTTTCATGGCCGGGAAACATAAAATTAACCCAGAAGTGAATAGAGTAGTGACAGAAAAGATTACCATTTACTTTACCGGCATTGGTTGGTCAATATTCTACGCTTTGAAAAAAGACATAACAAACTTAAGAAGCATATGCACAGGCTTCGACTAAGTAGTTCGCCTTCACACTGCCCGTGTAGGCTGTGTATGCCAACTGCCGAACATGTCCTCCAAGAATGTACCTTGTTCAGTCCATTACGAAGGGAATACTGACCCGCTGCGTCAACACTGTTTGGAACTAAAAGGGAACTTTTAAAAACAGTCAAGTCTGTCACAAGAACTTGTAAGGCGGTGTAAATCAATAGCGATCACACGAAGAAGAAGAACCTTCTGTTTTATTGGGGGCACCGTGGTGTAGAAGCCAAATGCTCGCTGGCCGATCCAAAGTTCCTAGGTTCGGATCCTAATGGGACCTGACTATTTTTCAAAAATGACCCTGGCTTCAAGGTCGACCCAATCTTAAATGGGCTCCAGCTAAAGTCCTAAGCAGTAAAGGTTTCAAGTCCATTCCTTCTCATATTTGGGGGGGGGGGGGGGGGGAATTCACTGTTATGTCCAGTTTCCACTGTGCCGGCTATAATTTTCAGCGTCACGGGTCTCTACCTAGTCCGAACAGAGTGTAACTGCATAACACAGTGTTCCTCTAGTCCGAACAGATTGTAACTGCATAACACAGTGTTCCTCTAGTCCGAACAGAGTGTAACTGCATAACACAGTGTTCCTCTAGTCCGAACAGAGTGTAACTGCATAACACAGTGTTCCTCTAGTCCGAACAGAGTTTAACTGCATAACACAGTGTTCCTCTAGTCCGAACAGAGTTTAACTGCATAACACAGTGTTCCTCTAGTCCGAACAGAGTGTAACTACATAACACAGTGTTCCTCTAGTCCGAACAGAGTGTAACTACATAACACAGTGTTCCTCTAGTCCGAACAGAGTGTAACTGCATAACACAGTGTTCCTCTAGTCCGAACAGAGTGTAACTGCATAACACAGTGTTCCTCAATCGGTGGGCTGCGGACAGGTGGCGAGCTGTGAAAATGTCTGGGTGGGCTTCCATATAGGTAGGTAAAAGTAAAGATCCCTTTTCACGTTTTAGGCGCATCGGGTAAAGGGAAGAGAGTCCCATATTTTTACAGACCAATCGGCACTGGATAGGTAATGTGGTGAGCATTACGCCGGCAGTCTTTACTTCCCCAGGACAGCTATCCTGGTACCCATTTGAGGCTGGGTCGACCTGTGACGCACTATACCATGATAAAAATCCACGCAGCCAGCAGTGCGTTCGTTGGATTACGAGTCGGGCTCGCAACGCCTAAGCCACGGACGCCGCTGGGCCGCCATATAGGTATACCTAAACACATAGCGGCTTCTTAGTTCTGGCACTACATTGCTGTATAACCAGTCAGACTTACATGATACATGTATCAGATTGCCTTACCTCTAAGAAGAGAGAAAATCCGATAAAAAGTAGACCAGCGAGCTTTACAATATGACAAACGCAAACAGAAAGTGAACGTTGCGGCTTCAGAACCTTTATCCGCATATTACATAAATCAACAAAATCATATGTGCAGACACGAATGCACAAAATCGCTCAAGTGACGTATTCCCAATTGCAGTCGTGTTGTTGCCTGGCCAGTGAAATGAAAGAAAAGTGTTGACAACCAAGAACAAATAGCACGAGAATAACAAGGGCCGTGACTCAAGAATTTAAGGGGAAACTATGTTGACATTTAAGTCCCCTAGGTGAACTTTAATCCACTGTAAAAATAATGTGGTTCCTGAGAGACTTACGATCACTGGAGCGGCTAGATTGAATGTCCGTCACCTCCATGTGGCGAATACCTTAGTGATACTGAGAATAACCTCTATGCAGTGTCAAATATCGTTTGAGTTGAAAACTGCAATTCGAGACATTTGATTTAGTGAATAAATTGCTATCCACATATATTTTAATTTCTCTTTAACTGTCGAATGGTCCGCGAAACAATTCCCCCCACCCCCCCCCCCCACCCCCATTTTGCCGCTCAGTGGTTGTGAAAAGTTTGAAGAACACTGTGTAACCGTCGGAAGCTTAATATAATAACGAGGTTTCCGGATTTGTGTGTGTAGGATTCTCCACGTTTGAGTGGTAATCCTACAGACTACAATCCTGGAGTTGACAAACTACCTACCTATAATTTTGTCATAACAATATCATAAACCATTTCTGTCGTTAAGAGGCGTGGGGAGGAATAATTTGCGATCCAGTGCACGTTTCCTGCCACTGGCTATTCTCATGCCGTGAAGGCGTAGAGTGTCTTTGTTGAAGGTTCAAATTCATTGCTGATTTGAACAGTGCAAATATGATTAGTTTTGTATGTGCATTGTTTCAACTTTCTCCTGTAGCTCCTTCATAATCAGAGCCCATATGGCACTAGTGTGTGAATAATTGTGTGATGTATGTATGATTGTATGTGTTTGTGTGTTTGTTGAATGCTTCCAGGCTAATCTAAATCCCCTTCATACTTATAATACCTTATCTCACTAAATGCACTGAACAATGAGTGGTATTCATCTCTTTTAATAGACAAAAATCATAAAGTAAAATTATATATATATATTTTTTTCTGTCTTTTCAGAGCCTTCTGCATTCATCTAGTAAACAAAGAAAGATGGCTCACTGTTTCCTAGCAACATTGTTGGTAATGACGGCTTCCGGTATGCCACTGCTAGTCACAGCGGGTGAGTACACGTGTTGTGTACGTGTCTCTTTGTGTGTAGTGTTTTATGTAATCCTATGTTACTACGCGTTCTAAGCACTAGGCCATCTCGTCACACTGTGTCGTTCAGTATACGACTGCGCCATTTTAAAGAAGAAACAGGCTCATCGATGGCTTTCGGGCATTCTGTGGCGCTTTCGGCATGCCGCTCTGCAAAGAGAAGCGAGAGTGAGCCTTGTGGATAAAACCCGTTATTGTTACACTCACTGTATATTTTGCTCTTTTAAGTGAATACAGCCTACCTTGCTAAGTGTAGTGTATATATTTGCTGTTTGTATCTTCTGCATGCGCCTTATTCAATTAATGAAACGTATACAAGTTCATACACGTGCAAAGACAGAGAGTTCGATAGAGTTAGATAGGCAGACATACATAAAAAAAAACAAAAGGATGGAAAGATAGAAATCAGAAAGAGAGACAAGCATGCATGTATAAATATAAATGTTTTTTTTTTTTTTACGTATCCAGAAACCATGAGTTGTAAACCCTTTGGCTCGGTACTATGGATATCGCAACCCTTCGGCATTGATTCCATTATAGGTACCGTTAATCTGGGAGAAATGTGGCTTTTCTGCCTACCCCCGGGAGTGAACCCGGACCACAAGGAGTTAGTTCGTCACCCGGCCGCCGCGAAAGTCAGGTTTAACCAACTTCGCAAGAGAGCCGGGCTTATAAATATATATAAAGGAACGTACGTGCCTGCATACGCACGTGCATACGTACATAAGTATGCATGTATGGATGGACAGATGGATGGATGGATAGATAACTGGACGGACGGGTGTCTGTCTGTCTGTCTGTTTGTCTGTACGTACGTACGTACGTACGTACGTATGTACGTACGTATGTATGTATGTATGTATGTATGTATGTATGTATGTATGTATGTATGTATGTATGTATGTATGTATGTATGTATGTATGTATGTATGTATGTATGTATGTATGTATGTATGTATGTATGTATGTATGTATGTATGTATGTATGTATGTATGTATGTATGTATGTATGTATGTATGTATGTATGTATGTATGTATGTATGTATGTATGTATGTATGTATGTATGTATGTATGTATGTATGTATGTATGTATGTATGTATGTATGTATGTATGTATGTATGTATGTATGTATGTATGTATGTATGTATGTATGTATGTATGTATGTATGTATGTATGTATGTATGTATGTATGTATGTATGTATGTATGTATGTATGTATGTATGTATGTATGTATGTATGTATGTATGTATGTATGTATGTATGTATGTATGTATGTATGTATGTATGTATGTATGTATGTATGTATGTATGTATGTATGTATGTATGTATGTATGTATGTATGTATGTATGTATGTATGTATGTATGTATGTATGTATGTATGTATGTATGTATGTATGTATGTATGTATGTATGTATGTATGTATGTATGTATGTATGTATGTATGTATGTATGTATGTATGTATGTATGTATGTATGTATGTATGTATGTATGTATGTATGTATGTATGTATGTATGTATGTATGTATGTATGTATGTATGTATGTATGTATGTATGTATGTATGTATGTATGTATGTATGTATGTATGTATGTATGTATGTATGTATGTATGTATGTATGTATGTATGTATGTATGTATGTATGTATGT
>CAJHNH020001226.1:654132-669132 GCA_905116865.2 Candidula unifasciata | reverse complement strand
TGCAGAATTAAACACTCATGGGAATAGAGAGTCTGTAAATGGGAAGTCAGTGTCTACATCCGCTAATGAACCTTTCTCGTCTTATTATTTCCCCGAAGATGAATATACAGAAATTCCCACAAAAGCAATTTCTTTTTCTCAGGGAAAAAGCCAGATGTATCCTTTCGATAATGATGATATGGGCATGGCAGAAGACAAGAGACGTGCTCCCATGTTTGTTGGCAGACGTGACCAAGCAAATGATTTTAAAAACGATCACTACTTTCCATACGACCATATTGGCAATCCGACCTTATGGAAAGGTACAGACTTTCCCACTAGCTACATGACGGAAGTCCCAAAGATGGCTAAAGGTCGGATGAGTAATGGAAGTATATTAAATGTAAGCGGCAAAAGAGGACCACCCAGGTTTGTGGGAAAACGTGAACCCGTCTTTGAAGCGTTTAATGGTGGAAGCTCCATATTGGAACACAAACGTGGAGCTCCTAGGTTTGTAGGGAAGCGTGAATATTTGCTTAAATCCTTTAATGATGGTAGTTCCTTACTTGATGATAAACGGGCGGCCCCAAAATTTGTGGGAAAACGTCAATCAGCGCATGAATCTTTTAGTGACGGAGGTTCCCTGTTGGAGCATAAACGGGGAGCCCCAAGGTTTGTAGGAAAACGAGGGGTTCCATTCTTCGTCGGCAAGAGACCCTTGTCAGAATTCTACAGACCTGGTGTAGCTTCACCGAAATTCTCAGCAGATGGGCTAATAAATTTACACGACAAACAAGCGAAAAACGAGGACGTAGTCGACTCCACATTTTATTCGAATAAAAGAGGGGCACCCAGATTTGTAGGAAAACGCCTGGCCGGTTCTGGTTATTCTGTGGACGAACATTCCGGAGAAAAGCGAGGTGTTCCGAAATTTGTCGGACGTTCAGCGCCATATTAATTGATTTCCCACGATTAACCAAGATTTGGTGAGTAGTAAATATCTAAGTTGTGACGCTGAAACACAAAATTTGCAGAAATAAATAATGTGTCATTTGTAAAATGCGAATAGTGTACTCTTCATTTTGCCTACTTGGGAGCACAGTTGAGAGGGTGTAGCTAAAATAAAATGAGGAAATGAGGAGAGAATGATACAAGACGAGTTGCGCAAATGGACTAAAATAAATTAAAACGAGGAACACTTTCCAATGAAAGATTCTGTGACATTATAATATTCACTACTTGCGAGACTGCAAACTGTTGCTAAAATATCTAATGTTGAAAATAATTTCCATGAAGGATGCTTTAGCTAAAAGATCAACTCTTTACCAGAATGTAAACTATTGATTAAAAGAACTCTTTCGGTCCCAAACAATGCACGTGGCTGTTCAGCTATTACTCTAATGCCTCCATATATCATGGTATGTTACTATATGTTATAAATTTTGACGGAGTATACTACAGAAACCTGGCTATATAGCGTAACACGTAGCAGTGCAAATGCGGCCTGTTTGGACATTACAGACACATGCTTGTTCATTGTGGCTACAAACCCATAGGCATATATCTAACAAAGTCTGAAAGAAGTTAATGAGAAATAGATTTTAAGAAAGATCCTTTCACATTGAAAGGAGAACTATTTACTACACTGTCTACAATAGATGAAACATTACATTTTCTCACTGTCACTAGTAAAGCATAGTATGTGATAAGTTCAGTAACAAGAGGATCTTGCTGGCACCGCTGTTAAAACATGTTGTGAAACACTAACCAAAGCGGCCACGCCGTTGTAGGTTAGTTATGTATCCTTTACAAGACGTTTCAGAACCAACCACAGCAGCCCCTGGCTGTTGTGTGGTTTTTCTCGGCAAATCTTCGTCCAGTAGTTTGCCATTGCTCTCTTGACAGTCTGCGCCATTGTAGATTATATGTAAATTCCAAAAGTGTCTAAATATGATCACCTACCCACCTACATGCTATTACAGGTTACTTCCCACAGGCGGGATGCAATAATATTACTGTGTTATATGGTGGGACGGGATCTCTGGGATTTGCCCCGGTTGGCTTCTCATTTGTATGGTGACTCTTTGTGTCAAAGAAAGGCAATCTTGGTGTTAGAAAAAGGGGGGGGGGGGAGGTTTAAAAAAAAAACATTCTTTGCTGGCATGATTTTACAAATGCGTTGTTAACATTCTGATATAAATTTATGTTAGTAATTATAATAACGATTATTTTCAGACAGTGAAGTAATTTTTGTTGTTGTTACTGTTGTTGTCACTGTCTGTACCTTGCTGGGAAAAAAATATATGAACTTAATATCTTTTTTTTCTTCGTTTGTCTATGAAAGCTAAGCTGCGGTATCTGTGCCTTTCGACCACGCACATGTGATTTCAGCAAATAATTAATTCGTCGCCGTCCACCATATGCGTGTTAGGGAGCCCTCGGTTTATTTTCCCCCTAAAAAATAGGCTCCTTAAACCTAAAAGGCAAGAACATATCACAATTCAAATGTAACATCACTAGGTAAATAATAATCAATCAATCCTCATCACGCCTAGGGGCAATATGGTAGAGAGAAACTGTCGCCACTTAGTTTGATCCTGGGTCATTCTATCTCCAGTTTTGTCCTTCGCGTAGCCTTGAGTTCAGCCTCAAAGATTCGCCTCCTAAGTGCCCCTGGGCTTTCCTCTTCCTCGCTGTCCTTGTAGTGCCCACTGCGTTACTTCTGTCTGCCGTCTCTCTTTCTTCATTCTGAAGACGTGTCCGTCGACCTCCATCTTCGTGGTTTTTTTTTTTTTTTTTTCCTTTTTAATTTACATCTTCTAAGTCTATCATTTGTTGTAATCTATAATTGCTGATTTTATCTTCCCATGTGAACCAAAACAATCTTCTGAGAAGTCTTCACTCAAAACTTCTAAGCATGCTCTCTGTCTTTCTGCTCCAAAAACAAATCTAAAGGTCACTTTAAATTTGTCAGTTGTAGTATACCTGGTACGTCCAGACCTAATTTGTTCTGTGACCCTGTGTGTTGCATTAAAACGAACAGGCTGAGTTTGCATGACAAAGTAAGAAACTCTTAATCTTCTGGAAACCTCTCGCAGCCATGCTCTTCACCTGTCATCATTGGTAAAGCGTATTCGCTGAGCAATGGCTAAAATTGTATAGTTTTTTAAACATACCTACTACCCTTTCCTTCCGAACAATGATCGACATGTGTTCACTATAGTCACGACTTGTGAAAAGCTAATTTCAGCAAAGTCAACAACACCAAACTTTTGCCTTGCATTCACTTCTTTTCCACCACATGGATTTAATTTGCCTGTGAATGCACACACGCGTTGATACAGATCTGATTTATTGTCAGGCTAGCAAACATTGTTTAAGCATGCTACAAAATGCAGCATAACTGGGTGTTCCGTTTTTTTCAAGAAATATACTTCATTTTATTTATGTTCTACCAGTGGGCAATTCTATAATATAATTGTACTCCTGTTCTGCTTAGACCCCAGTAGTTAATGTTTGCAATATATTGGTAGTACAAGCAATGTAGATACCCACGCACGTAAGATAGCAACTTACTATGTAACTTTAGGGTACTCTTACATAACTTTACATGGAGTTTCATGGATTTGCTCCTGTTGGATTCGTATCCGACTGGACTTTTTGAGTCAATGGGTTCTAGCTGCAGTCCAGGAATGGATTTTGTTAATGTTATGTATTGGCAACTGCTTTACTGATCTCGATTTCCTGACCAATTGAGCAATAAAGATGCGATTAAGAGTTAATTATTGTAAGCTTGCTACTGGCACTGAATAAATTTTGCAAACATGTAACATGGCTGGACAGTCAATGTCATTATATGGCCTAGTTTTTTTTTTTTTTTTTTAATGGGATATAGTTCTTTAAACTACGAACTTCTTCATCTTTCCTTGGCTTGAACAAGATTATCTATAGCTGCAGTGTTGTCTCTAGTATGAACTTCACTGTCTTTTGTAATTCATTCAGCGACGTGTAAAGTTTGACTTGCACCGATGTTTCTCTTGGCCACAAGTTTTGCCTTGATGTGTTGTATTTGGGACAGTCTTGGGGGACATGATTTCTTGTCTCAGGGGCCAATCCACATGTTGCACATGGCTGATCCGCCGATTTTAAATTGTTTGTACATGTGGCTGCGAAGTCCATTGTGCCGTATTCTTACTACGAACAAACAACGTATGCTTTAAATCGGACATGCTGTGAGAAGGGATAGACTGGAAGACTTGGCAACGACTGGCAAAACAGATGGGCGGGGCAAAGTGGACCCAAATAGATAAATACCTTAATTGCTTGGCCGTATGCATGGGGCAAGACAAGAAAACTGATCCCTGACATTGGTGATCGTATCAAATGGTGAAACATGACAACCAACGCTAGTTATTAGTCGTCTCCTTGTGGGATGCATTTTTTTTTTTTTTCGTTATTTTGAAGCCCCATCCTGCCTCTTGGCAGGGTCCGCAATATAGCCTGGCCATAAATATGGTCTAAGGCTGAACGCAGTTTCTGTTACCTCTCCACGGGGGATCCTCATCGACATGGTGGCACTTTGTGTCATCAGGTGTTTATCGCTTGTGGGATGTCCTAGTGGGGTAAAAGTACTACTAGCCAACGCTTATCTTCATGTTTTGTGATGATGATCAAATGTTATGAATGCTCTGTCGATGGAGGATAGGAAAAGAATTCTTGCGTGCTACAGAGAAACACTTTTACCGTGTAGTTGTGAAGCCTGGGCATTAATAATAAGCCAAAAAATGCATCAAGGAAGCAGAGATGTGGTTTTGCAGAAGAATGATTTCAGCTCCTTGAACAGTCAAGACAAATAATCAAAACTGTTTTATCGGCTAAAAGACAAAGTTGTTACGAACATCAGAAAGGTGCAGTCATCTTGTTGTGGCTATTTTAATAAAAGAATGAAACTACAATATACTGTGACTGACTGAAAGATTTCTGGAGAAAGCGATGGAGGAAGACAGTGTTATAAGATTTGTGACAGTCTGTTGTCGTAGCATAGAGAGTCGTCAGCACACTAAGGAATACATTCTGTTGGTTATCTCAAGAGCCTGATACATAAACCTCGTTCCAATATGGATCGCATTTGTTATGTTTTAAAGTCTCACTCCGGCTGTTGTATGGGCCCCTAATACAACTCAAGGTTGAACGCGGTTTCTGGGGACTAGTACCCAGGTGATTCTCATACGAATATTGGCACTTTGTGTAACCTTATGCTTATTGTTTATTGTGAGTTCTTGGTTGGATTGAACGTTACTCAAGACGTGGGGAAAAATAGTTCGCCTAATGTTCCTAATTTAGGACAGTGATGATCTTAAAAAAATGTGGAAAGGGAAGCAAAGAAAAGTAATCCGAAAGTGTGGGAGTAACAGTGCATTTCTTCTTTTACAATTTATTACCTGATGGATCATAGGTCCTCAACCAGTTTATGCCTATCCTTTGTATGTAGCTCACCCACCCGATATTTTTAACCTCGCTTTCTAGCTCTCTTCTCCGTGAGTTTTGTCTGACATTATTTCTATGCTTTTTTAGGTTCCAGTGCAAAGACTATCTAATTATACTGTTCTCAAGTTTTCTCCACCTGTGTCTTATCCATTATCCGCGTTATTTCCCCAACTCTTGATTCACTGGAATTTGCTTAGCTATGTCATAAAGCTCAACATTAGTTATTGTATCGTACAAATTAACCCCATCCGTTCCGCACAAGCACTAGTTAGTCATTGTTTTAGTTGCTCTCGATGTTCTGGCGTCACACAGCAGAACTGGGAGTAATAGTTTTGGTAACACTAGAACCCAAGCATCTGGTCTCCTGATTATGTAAGCTTGCCCACTATAGTAACATATTTTCTATACGCGGTCAAAGCAATTTCCTGATTATACAAGTTTGTTCTCTGTAGTATCATCTCGTCGCTACGCTGTCGAACCATATTTCATTATTATATAAGTTTATTCACTAAATTATCGTTAATGTCGCTACGCTGTCGAACCATATTTCATTATTATATAAGTTTATTTTCTGAAGTATCGTTAATGTCGGTACGCTGTCGAAGCAAACAAAAACCTGTTTGGTCTACTCCTCTGCTTTGTTCAGCCTTGAAATAAAGCGTTGTTGTGAATTTTAAAATATATGCAGTGTATGGTGTGCTTTCGCATGTGAGCCAGTGTTGGAAGATTTTGTTGATTTTATCGATCCATCTGCTCCTGGTCTTCTTCCTCTTCTGTACCCAGTTCATCTACAGTTGTTGTGTATGCACGAACAGCTTTCCCAGGTTCCATTCTCATTATTTCGACACTAAGAAACTCACCCTCCATTTGTTGGTTTCAAAGACATGATACCCTTCTCTCAATTCCTTGCAACCATTCCGCTCACCCCTTCAATCCGAATTCCTCATTTAACTCATACCGTTCCAAAGTATAGTTATATTAACCCCTCACACGCAAACACTGAATACCCAAGTTACGATTTCGTACAACAAAATATACTGAAATAACAGCAGAGTAGTACTGAGAGATTTAAATTACTGAACTAACAGTTTCTCTGTTTTCTGTGTTTTACCAATACCTGGCGGTTTATACCATTTCTCCAATGTCATAGATTCTTAGCATTCGCTGTAGTCATTGTATATTTTTTAAAGTGGTAAGCTTGAATGAAATATCAATATTATCAACGAGCATTCCTGCGACTATCATGAGCATCACAGAGCAGCAAGGGCACTGAAGCAGCAGCAGCAGCAGCAGCACAGTAGCAGCATCAGCAGCAGCGAGGTCGTTATTGCTCCAAATAAAAGGCCCACGAGCGAAGCGTGCGACAAATCCTGACTGCATGCGAAGCTGCACATTAAGGTAGTCGTGTTCATACTGTCCTATGTTTTGTTAGCCTGTGTCTAAAACTGCATTACACATTCCCAAACAATTGATGTGTAGATTACTATTCGCCTAAATATCTTCTTGCTTTTACCCAGCAATGTAAGATATGCTGGTAAGAGACTGGTTTGACAGTCGGGAGACTTTTCGTGTATAACTTCGCTTTCCATAACTGTCACCACTTCTCTTTGTCGTTTACTTCTACTACTACTGATACTACTACTGATACTACTACAGATACTACTACTGATACTATAACTGATACTACTACTATTACAGCTACTGATACTACTACAGATACTACTACTGATACTACTACTGATACTACTACTGATACTACTACTATTACTGCTACTGTGACTCCTGCTACTACTACTACTACTATTACTGCTACTGTCACTCCTGCTACTACTACTACTATTACTGCTAATGTCACTGCTGCTACTACTACTATTACTACTACTGTCACTCCTGCTACTACTACTACTATTACTGCTACTGTCACTCCTGCTACTACTACTACTATTACTGCTACTGTCACTCCTGCTACTACTACTAATATTACTGCTACTGTCACTGCTGCTACTACTACTATTACTACTACTGTCACTCCTGCTACTACTACTATTACTACTACTATCACTCCTGCTACTACTACTATTACTACTACTGACACTCTTGATACTACTACTACTACTACTACCACTACTACTACTAATACTACTACTACTACTACTACTACTACTACTACTAATATTACTACTAATGTCACTCCTGCTACTACTACTATTACTACTACTGACACTCTTAATACTACTACTACTACTACTACTACTACTACTACTACTACTACTACTACTACTACTACTACTACTACTATTACTACTACTATTACTACTACTACTACTACTACTACTACTACTACTACTACTACTACTACTACTACTACTACTACTACTACTACTTCCTAAATGTAACCTCTAGTGGAGCAAAGACCCTTAATCAGATGGCGCCAAGCTGCCCAATTCTTTTGTCATAGAGTAGAGTTCAGCTCATTTATTCCTTATCTTATCCCATCTATCCTATCTCATATTCACTTCCAGATTTTTGCCTTTATTTCATTTGCCTTGTGATATCAGTTTTAAAACAGTACAGTTATTTACATTTGTGTGAACGTGTTTCCCGAGCTATGTCAGCGTCCTTTTTTCATGTCTTGGCCAGCTTTTTTTATTACAAAATTAAAAACAACAAGAAAACCAATTCAACATACACGACCTAGCTGAAAACCACCCTTCGTCTGTTGCGCACTATTGTTTTCACTCTGGGCGTTCTGCAAGAAGGACAGGTCATTTAGAATTCTTCATACGTCGTCCAGTGGTAGATTGCAAAGATTCCTTGAAGCCGCAACTATCCGTCATTTCCGCCTAGAACTTTGCAAACAGAAAGATGTGATAGTGAACTGGCGCTTTACTGGTAAAACAAGCAGTTAATTTTAAGACTGGTTGAATTAGTACTTCATTTGTAACAGGTTCACTTTTTATGCTTCATTTCATTTGATTGTTACTGTAGTATGCACCTGACGAGATACATTGAAAAATTAGAAAAAGTGGAGAGAAAAAACACCGGAAAGATCCCTTTTCACGCCTTTAGGCGCATCGGGCATACGGAAAGAGCATCCCGAATTTGTACAGACCAATCGGCGCTAGGTGGGTAATGTGGTCAGCATTACGCCGGCTGTCTTTAATTTCCCAGAAAATTCATCCTATAGTACCAATTTTAGCTAGGTCGATCTTTGACACTCTATACCATGATACCAATCCACGCGGCGAGCAGAGGGTTTTGAAAGCGGCGCGTTAGAATTGCCAGGCCGACTCGCAACGCCTAAGCCACAGACGCCGCACCGTGAAATATGCTAGACAATAAATTGTGGGATCAATTGTTTGTGTCAAATTTACAAAGTGGGAACACTGCTTTGATATTTTAGACACTATTTAGTTAACATTGTCATGTGGTTACCATTACACACGCATACACACTAAGTTTACACTTCCTATAAAATTTGTTGGCATTATTTTTTAGGCGGCCAACTTGAGAGCAAAGGAGGTTCAATAGGAGGTTCAATAGCAGTTCAATATATATATATATTGAACTGCTATTGAACCTCCTACTGAACCTCCTTTGCTCTCAAGTTGGCCGCCTAAAAAATAATGCCAAGAATATATATATATATATATATATATATATATATATATATATATATATATATATATATATATACAGTTTACAAGGAATCTACAAAGACAGCTTTTAGCCAAACACAAAATGCCAGTAACACATAGGAAATTCGACATGCAAGCGGTGATAATATCGATGTCAACAGCAATAATTGTAATGCATAATTAAAAGTTCTTTTTATGGAACTCACAGCGCAAACAACAACAAAAAAAAAGCGGTCTAAAACGTGCAGCGACCAACAAGTGGTGGCAAGAGACTTCCCATGAGAGGGTTAGGGGCCTATGCTCCATTTGGTTATAAAGGCTAAAGGAAATGAATAATATAAATATGCGATAGAATAACAGTACATATCGTTAACTACTAGAGGCCCAATACCAGATGCATATAATGCTTACACACAATAAACACACATGGCAACGGTAGTGATAGAAATAGTGTTAAATAATAATGAAGAAACTGTGCTGATGTGTGCATTGGACACATAGGTCAAAGGTAGACAAGTAAGAAACATCTAATGGCACTAAGGATGTGTTTTCTGTGGAAAACTAATTTATATGGCCGATATGGTCAACCTTATGCTAGCTTCCCAAGACACTACTGTGTATTTATTTTAGGCCGGGTGTACCTAGGAGTTAATTTATGTTATTAAAATCGGCTTCGATATGGGTTCAAAAAAGACAAAGTGAATTCTGGTTATTCATCAGCAGTATGAGATTATGTTGGTGTGTCTATGTGCGTCTCTCTCTCTCTCTCTCTCTCTCTCTCTCTCTCTCTCTCTCTCTCTCTCTCTCTCTCTCTCTCTCTCTCTCTCTCTCTGAGTGTGTGTCTCTCTCTCTCTCTCTCTCTCTCTATCTCTTTTTGTGTCTCTCGGTGTGTGTTTCTGTGCGTGTGTGTGAAAACTAACGAAAGTAACACAGTTATAATTTATATTCGGCAGATGGCACACAGAGAAGTCACGAAAATACCAAACCCACCCAGGCAATCGATCTTCTGGACCAGGATATAGAGATTATTGCTCCAGTATCCGACAACGATAGTGGCTCTGTAGCTATCAACTCTGAACATGTCGTCAATGGTATCAAATCAGGCAGCTACAAACAACTCCAAGACACCAATGGGCATATCTACAAACTGGCAACGGGGAATGGCAAAGGCACAGTCCGTGTTGCTAACATCGCAACTTCAGAACCTCAAGCAGAATCCATGGGGCATTCTTTATCTAAACGTTTTAGTGAATTTGTCGGCAAGAGAGTGACACTTGAAGATGAAAGCACTGATAAAAATGCAGAGGTACTAAATCTACCCCAGGAGACAAACGAAGATCTTCTGCCAGTTGTCTTCACTGTATTACCAGCTGATCAAGACGAGAAGGAACATGATGCTTTCAACAAACGTGTTTATGATTTTGTAGGCAAACGAAGTTACGACTTCGTTGGAAAGAGAAGCTATGATTTTGTGGGCAAACGATATCCCTACGACTTTGTTGGCAAGCGCTCACCGTATGATTTTGTTGGCAAAAGGTCCTCTTACGACTTTGTTGGGAAACGATCACCTTACGACTTTGTTGGCAAAAGGTCATCCTATGATTTTGTTGGCAAAAGGTCACCTTACGACTTTGTTGGCAAAAGATCGCCTTACGACTTCGTTGGCAAAAGATCGTCTTACGACTTTGTTGGCAAAAGATCACCTTACGACTTTGTTGGCAAAAGATCACCTTATGACTTTGTTGGGAAAAGGTCACCTTACGACTTCGTTGGAAAAAGATCACCTTACGACTTCGTTGGCAAAAGATCACCTTACGACTTTGTCGGGAAAAGATCACCTTACGACTTTGTTGGCAAAAGATCCCCTTATGACTTTGTCGGGAAAAGATCACCGTATGACTTTGTAGGCAAGCGTTCATCTTATGAATTCGTTGGTAAACGCTCACCTTCCGAGTCTGATACGAAAGCAGAACAAAACAGTGATGTTTCAGAAAACAGTCACTCGCTGACCTTGTCACCAACAGTCAGTGAATACACAAAGGAGGAATCTGTCAACCATAAGCCTCAACAAAAATCAGAAAGCATCTCAGAGGCCGGTGAAACTAAAAAGCGATACACAGAATTTCTAGGCAAAAAGAAACGAACCGAAGAAGAAGCAGAAGAAACCCCTTCTAACAGTCATCGTTTTGCGGAACTTTTACGGAGCAATGGGTTTAGAAAACGACTTTCGAAAATATTGTTTAGTCAGAAACTAGCAGACCAGTATCCCGAGTTCATAGGGAAAAGAGATGAAACAAAAGACGAGTGAAATACACACACCAGCGAAGTTGACCGTTCAAAAACTATAGGATTGCGCAGAAGTTTATGAACAACAGC
Source organism: Candidula unifasciata (assembly GCA_905116865.2). Taxonomy (NCBI): domain Eukaryota; kingdom Metazoa; phylum Mollusca; class Gastropoda; order Stylommatophora; family Geomitridae; genus Candidula; species Candidula unifasciata. The sequence goes on along the minus strand of CAJHNH020001226.1, from coordinate 657,652 downwards.
GATGACTGTACCACACTATCATTGTTTCTAATTTTTACCTATATGATTATTTCATCAACATGAAACAGTGTTATATCTGGCCTCTTGCTCACGCTCTATTTCAAAATTAAAATAATATAGTGTTTGATACAAATGTGGGTGTTGTCTATGACATTATCGTCATCAAACATCAGGTTTTTATAAAACGTCGCTTTCATCGTGGCACGCCTGAAAGTCTCTCTTTTATGTAACCAGTTCTCAAGCACTGTGTACTTTCAAATTCAATTTCTATGATATCACTGTACACAAATTACAGCAGGTTACTGCATCACCAAAATAGACATTAGTTAGAAAGTTATAGTTGTTTGTGAATATGTACAGTTTAAAGAAAGAACTCATTGCTAGTAAACTTTTTATATCTCTGTAGCCATCCAACCTTCTCTTTGGTGTAAGTAATGTGTGTGTTTTCATATTGCTGCAAAAGGGTAAAAAACGGACAATTGTGGCTTGGGCGTGCATGAAGCATCACCATATGAACATTACAGAGACTGGCGTGGATTTACCGTCAGGGAAAGGCGGGAGTTAAAGGAAATCAAAGGAGGGAAAGGCGGGAGTGAGCGGAAATGAAAGGGGTGATAGGCAGGAGTGAGAGGAAATGAAAGGAGGGATAGGCAGGAGTGAGAGCAAATGAAAGGGGGCATAGGCAGGAGTGAGAGGAAATAATAGGATGGATACAAAAGTAACATGGATCGATCGCTCTGCTTGTCCCGTTCTGGCTGCCACCTAAAGGTTTACTATACCATCCTGAGATTACAAAATCTCATTCTGGACCACAGACCAATAAGACAATCCCTGATACCCTCCCTGTACAACCTTCAGAGAAGTTATAATTGGAGCACTAGAAACGGCCACTCCAACAAAGTGTAACCTGCAGAATTGTGCGGGCAAAAGAAAAAAGTAAGTAAAGACCCCCTTTCATCGCCTTTATGCGTATTGGTCATATGGGGCTTGACCTATATTTTATCCACCAATCGGCACTTGGTGAATGATGTGGTCAACATCAGGCCGGCCGCCTTTACTTCCCAAGACTGTACCTAGCAGCAATTCAAGGCTGTGTCTACTTGGAATCCAAGGTCATTTTTTAAGAAAGTCACATTCCGTCAGGTCCCGAACACACGACCTTCCGATCCGCAGATAAGCGTCTAGCTGTTACACCACAGTGACTCCTAGGTTATGCAGGTGAGGAACACAAAATGTTGCAGCTGTAGGACCACTGATACTGGACAACATGGACATTCTGCAGACTCTATATGAATAAATGCTAATAATAGATAGGTTATTATAATCGACAACTGCTCTTTAATTGGAGAACGCAGAAGATGAATGAAGATGCAGAGGAAGTGGGCGAGTGGAAAATAAGAAGAGGAGGAGGAAGTAGACATCTTTGCATCCAATAAAAAAGTTTGAACAGCGGATCAGCATCATGGCACACGGGTAGCAACCCACAAGTGCTTCGTTCTTATTTTAACTCAAGGCTGAGTCTAAAGAAGCTCAGCACAGTGCACAGATTCTGCAGCACTAGCAATTATCCTAAAATACTTCGGATAGATTTTTAACTCTAAATTTTGCCCGAGCAACGCAGTTAGGCTACTATTTTCGATTTCCAACAGCCAAGGAATTTTTTTTAGTGCGCGACAATGCACACGGGCGTCTGATCTCATTGCCCAGAGACCATTGGGAATTACTAGAAGTCCGTCCACGTAAAAAAGACCCAGCCCTTACCAGGGATTGAACACGGAACCTCTAGCACTAGAGGCGGACACCATACCTCGAGACCACGCAGCCCCCTTTAAGAAACCTCGAACATGTAATTCACTTGACCGTGTGCATTCTTAGTTCTCCATAAATTAGTTGTTCTTGACCTTCGTAATGCCTCAGCTCTTTAATACAGTTCCTCGTGTTGCAGTGATCCCCAAGCGTTTAAAAACATCGTTGTTGCTACTTGATAACTCCAATGGTCTTAGGCGACCCCTGTCAAAGGGTCGTTCGACCCATAGGGGTCGCGACTCACTTGTTAAGAACCGCTTTTATTGACATACACATTTCCAAATTCGATTCCGAACGGTCAGATTTTTTGTTTTTAAATAACCTTCTTTGGCGTCCATTGGGTAACAGGTAAAGACCTGGGAAGTAATAGGGGTCAACATTTTGTTGACTCCATCAATCACCGAGTACTGAATGATCTATAAAATATAGTTCTAGCACTATATGCTCAATACGCCTGAAGGCGTAGAAAAAAGGTCTTTTACTTTTATTTCACATTTCTGAAAATCGGTGCAAAATTTCAGTAGAATAAAAACTTACCCAGCAAAGCGAGCTCACCCTACAAGTAGCCTGCAGGACAAAGCGGTCGGTTCGCCATTGTGTTCCTAGCATGTCAAATGCCACACACATTATCACATGATTTCTGGGTACACAATGTACCTGACAATCTTGCTCGCAAACATTCAACTCCTGAAAATTGTCTGTCTCTCTGTCTCTGTCTCTGTCTCTCTCTCTCTCTCTCTCTCTCTCTCTCTCTCTCTCTCTCTCTCTCTCTCTCTCACTCACTCGCTCTCTTATTCTCTCTCTCTGTGAGTATGTGCGTGAGAGAGAGAGAGAGAGAGAGAGAGAGAGAGAGAAAGAAATAAAGAGAGTAAATGTGTGTGTGTGTAACTCAGTGACCACAACTAACAGGTTCGTGTCTTTATTTATTTACATTGACCTATATTATTATTAGGCCTTTTGAATTCGCTTTTCAACCTCATGGCACAGAGGCAATACGTGTAACACAGACACAACACACACGGCATAGATACAGCACATATCTTTCTTCTTCTTCAGCATTTGAGCCCTGAAGGTTCATTGCTGCAGATATCACACGCCTCCATTTATCTATCTGTTTGGCCTTCACTTTCCAGTTGGTGACATCAAATGTTTGCAGGTCTGTCTGGATATTATCTCTCCATTGTCTTCTTTTTCTGCCTAGTTGTCTACGGCCATTCATCTCTCTTGTGTACATTTTTAACCTCTCTGTCATTTGACATTCTCTCAATATGCCCCAGCCATTTCAACCTATTATTTCTCATGATGCTAATCATCAAAGCGGATTTAAACAGATCGTGAATTTCTTTGTTGCTTCTCATTCTTCATTCCCCGCTGTTTGCATTTTTAATAGGTCCAAAAATTCGTCGTAATACTCTATTTTCAAAAAATTTTAATAAGGCTTCATCTCTTTTAGTTTTGCTCCAAGTTACACAGACGACTGGTCTTATCAACATTTTGAACATTTTGATCTTATACAAGACACATGGTACAAGAAAAATTCAACTTTCCCATAACACACATGACGCAGGACAGAAGACTAGCCCTTTTTATTATCCATTGCATCTCCTTGTGAGATGCAATTTTTCGTTATCTGAAGCTCTACTCTGGCTCTTGCCGGGGACCGCAATATAGCCAGATCATAAATATGGTCTAATGGCTAAACGCCCCGGTTTCT
>CAJHNH020001226.1:617891-654039 GCA_905116865.2 Candidula unifasciata | reverse complement strand
CGTACAAACATACATAGAAGTGTCATTATGGATGCCATATGTCATAGTCTTGCTCTGAACATTTCACATCAATAAACAGATGGGGAACCGTTAAGCCGTAGAAACATTATATTTTTCTTTCTATGAGTGCCAATCAGTATATTTTATGTGTCTTTATCTGAATATTTTAATAGATGACGAATATAACATTTTTTTTTACAATAATAAGTAACTTCCCGATCAACTAAGTAAGAAATAATACTCACAGTTTTCCAAAGTTGAACTAAGCTGAGTTGAGTCAAGAATTGACATCACAGCCCTGGACGCATTACCATGCAGGCTACGTCCTCATCTTCAGCAGCCAGCGCAGAGTTCCAATACTGATGGAACCGGTCACAATCTGGTTAAAAGTCCGCCTTGCCTTTCCTCTGAGTGTTGTGAACCGGCCAGACCCTCTGGTTACACCCAGGTGCCTCATTCTCTCCAGGCAATATTATTCTTCTTTCTCTACTGATTGCGCTGCTTGTTACCGAAGGGCCTTGTTTTGCAAAGTGCTCACAGATAACCGAACTCTCTCCCCCTTCCTCTCGTTCTTCTCTTGCTTCTTCACTTTTTTTAGTATGATATCTACAGCGTGTGTTTATTTTACTGACACTGGCAAGTTATCCAGACTACCACTGCTATGGCCGCAAGGGTCCCCAGGCTGTCTACTTCTGTGTGTTGCGTGCTAGGCAGTGAGAGCGATCAGTCATCTTTCATTGTTTTAATCAATCAGTCAAGTACGGTCTCCACAATGAAGGTTGACTGCAATGGATATCCAACACACTGTCTCTTGTCTTGGCTCTACACTCTTTCAGACTGCTGTTCACTTATCTCCTGATGTTGTCCTCCCACTTGTATCGTTGTCTACCTTGTGCTCTCTTGTCTTAGATCTTTCACAGCACCAGGATTTATATCAGGCTGTTATAGCTGGTAATGTGGCCAAAATATCTCGGTTCTCTTCTTATTTCTTTTATTAATTCTATTTTCATTCGCAATCTTTCCAGAACTTTTGCATTTGATTGTTTGTGCCTCCATAAAATACGATTTTTTCTCCTGTATGTCGACATTTCCAGAGACAGTTCCATTTTTGTATTTGTTGTTTGTGTGCATTGTCCAGATTTCTGCACCATACAGCAGTAATTGATTGTTTTTGCTTTTATGAACTACGTAGGATCCTTTCTCCTGTATATCCACATTTTCAGAGACTCATTTCCATTTTCTAGTTGCTTGTTCGTTGTCCAGATTTCTGCACCATGGAGCCGTGTTGGGTATCCATACCATTTGATAAATCTCATTTTTAATGGGTTGTTTATCTGTCTGGCTGTCGATAATTTTGTATCTTATTCAAGATATATTTTTAGCCATTCCTATTCTCTTCTGTATTTCTGTTTCACTTCTGCCATCATCTGTTGTTACGTGTCCAAGATAAAATAAACTTCTCCCTTGTTCTATCTCCCATGTTTACTGTGATGCACCTTGCTGGTCACTCTTGGCCGTGGTTATTTTTCACTCTTTTCTTTTTCGAATGTTAAGGTCTGCACTCAGTGGACTTGATCCACATCAAGGCCGGGCTCTCTAGCATAGATGGCTAAACCGGACTGCGTGGTGACCGGGTGACGAACGCCCGAGGGTAGGCAGAAAAGCCAAATTTCTCCCATATTTACGGTATTTATTATGGAATCAAGGCCGAAGGGTTGCGATATCCATAATACCGAGCCTAAGGGTTAACAACTCATTTCTTCTGGATACTTAAAAAAAAAATCCACATTAAGGTCCTACAACTCCTGTTCGCTTTCTGTTAGTAATGCCGTGTCATATGAATATTTTAGATCGTTTGTTATTATTTCATTATTATCCAGTCCAGAAAATTCTCCAGCAGGATTTTTCAAAACAAACTGTAAATGTTCGTTGCATACTAAACACAGGATCGCGGTCTAGTGCGTTTGCTATCTGACACATGCATGGGTAATATACATTTATTGCTGTAACCTGCTAGGCTATTTCCAAGATTGGTATGAATTCTGTCACACTCTATAGTTGTTGGTTCGGGTGTGTGACAGACTTGGTAATTTTCAGAAGTCCAGTTGGTCATGAGTCGAAATGCACAGTTCGTTCACATCACAAGAACTTGGTAATTTTGATAATCGTAGTTTCAGCTTCATAGCAAACGGGTCACCCCATAGTTGCTCCGCTCCTGTGCCAATGAAAAAACACACATGATGTTTATCACAGTCCCTTGTGAAAAGAGTGACAGACTGCTGTCTCAGCATATGCACTAGCATACACACGCATTAAAAGCATACGGTAGCCAAACAGTCAACACAATCAGTCTGACATTAGAAATGAAGTTCACCATCGATGGTAGCAGAAGTCACCAACAGATCAGCAGTTACAATCACAACACAAGAATGCCTTGAGTAGGTGTTGATCAGTGATCTGAGTTCAACAGGGGACAATCTTCTGAGAAATGTTCCACTGTCAGTCATGTGCCGTGCCGGTAAGCGTAGGCTGTCATGTTTTGCCATCTCAAGCGATCACCAGAATCACGGATCATTTCAGTGCTTTTGTCTCGCCCCATGCATCTGGCCAGGCCATCCAAATAATTGTCTCTTTGCCTTCTTCTTGCTCTCTATCCAACAATCTTGTCAGTTGTTACCAAATTCTAAAGTCGATTCCCTCTTATATTATGTAACACACAAACACGCCTACGCTCACACAGGCAAACACACATACACACACATACACACACACACACACACACACACACACACATTCACTTCTACGTCTAATTGTTCTAATAGGTTCATGACTTTCATCTGTCTCCACTAGTACTGCTTCGTTTGTTTTTCTATTCTTCCATTATATTTTTTGCATTCTTTTCAAAAACCACATTTCTGCCGCAGGTAAATGTTTTTCAGAGTGTCTGCTTATTGTCCATGTTTCACAAGCCTATACCATCACAGGTGCTACGTAACACTTCAACATGTTTTGTTTTTTCCTCACTGCAAGTGATATCTTATTGGTGGGAATTGCTTGTATCTTGCCAAATGCCACCTTTATCATGGTGATTCTTGTTCTAATTTCTGCAAGGTATTATTTATCGGATGTGATGAGCATTCCTAAATAGTTGTATCTATTAGTTAGTTAGTCTCTCCTCTTGAGCCTAGGACGGCGCATAGGGCAGAGATAATAGCTCTCCATGTCTGACGGTTCGTTGCCACCTGTTTTAGATCTTGGATATTCATTAGGCTCATAATTGAGCCTTCCCTAATGATGGTTCTACACAGGGTCTCTCTTGGTCTTCTCCGTTTTGTATCTATTACCGTGCTTAAAGAAATGTTGCCGTTTGTGCGATATGACTGATAGGACCAGTGAGTAAAGGGTACCGTTCACACTATTATGGTATCGCGTATATGGTGCTGAATTCATGTTTGTATAGACAATAGACACTCTATCAGTTATGTGGTCATAGCCGTCTTTACCTTAGATTACATTTCCTGGTACTCATTTTACGCTAAGAAGACCTGGAAAAGCCATACTGGAGAGAAAAGTCAAAGGCAAGAGAGCAAGAAGTAGACAACCATACAAGTGGGATGATGACATCAAGAGACGGACGGGCAGCAGTCTGAGAAAGTGTACAACCAGGACAAGAGACAGAGCATGTTGGAGATTGTTGTGTGCTAAATTGAGTCAGCACACTACCAAGTGTCTAGCAGGTACTCTTCAGCTTCCTCTCTTATCAAGACAACTCGACGACGATGACACCGTCATACAAGTTTATTTAACAGGATACATGACACAAATGCAGAGACGTAGTTATTGATCACAGCTGACATTCGCACATCGTTCATTTGTCCTCACAGCTCTCGATCTCTCACTGTGTAGTGACCTCTCCTGGACAACTGCAGATACCAGGACGACGGCGTCCCACTCTCTGGACACGTCGTACAGCTGAACAGGACGACTTCTCCCATTCACTGGACCTTGATATTAATTCAGCATACAACACGGCTGACTGGAGACGGACTTCTCTTGCCGTACTCCGGAACCAGACACTACTGGTCTTCCCGTCCCCTGGACTTACTTTGCCAGCGGGACCATATTTCCCATACCGCAATCCCGACACTTACTCGGACCTAAATGCCCGGTAGTCGTACGGTATTCTAGTCGGTTAGACTCCAATGACCGACAGGACTTCTACCATAAGTCCTCTCATACTTTTGACATGTACCGCAATCCCGACACTTACTCGGACCTAAATGCCCTGTCACATATCACTCCTGTCGCGTGCCTAATGTAAGGATTTCTCCTTCAGAACCAACAGCACTCAGAGATAATTATGTTGAGTCGTTTGGCTCGTATTGGTCTAAGGGATTCCCCGTGGCCAATATACGATCAACTTATCTCTGGAGTAGGGCAACTCAAGTATTGGCACTACAAAATATGTCAGTATATATATATAATATTTCTAGGCACACTTGGCTGGACACCCCCACTACTTACTAAAGAAAGCCCCCAGGTTATGATAGTTCATTATCATAACCATGTTAACACATATAATGAAGATACACATACATACACAACTGCTAAACACTTAAAAAGGTGAAATAGAGACACCTAAGTCAGCCATGAAAATGAATGTATGTAATCAATATAAATTAGATATATAAAAGTGAGACAAATGCCAGATCTCAGGATATCATGTCCAAATCACAAAGATACTACACAGACAGAGGGTCTTGGAGATGACATCTTGTCATCACTGGACAATCTAGGAGCTGTGAGGAACACAACATCATGCGAAGCATCAGACTTATCTTCTCTTCTTTCTGTCTATGATGCCTCCCTCAGCTCCGGATGATTCGACTGTCTTTGACTCTGGGAATTCTGCTCCACTGGATCAAGTAGTAAGAGTACTTCACTATATAGGACACAGCAACTGTACCGGTATTTAGCACGTCTCTATCACCAGTAAGGACACACAATGTCTTTGAGCCACATTAAGCTCTAGCACTGGTAGCTGTTTGAGGTACCATCTCCCACATGTTGGAGATGTCAGGAACCTTCACAGGTGTTAGCTGGTGGGTAACAAGTTGTTTCTGGTGGTTTGATGGTTGGTGGATGTTGGTTGGACTGTGAATCTTCTGCCAGCTCTTCAGAAAATATACATCCTGTCAAGAAAATAACTCAACATTAGTCATCACCAAGAGGGTAACATCTTGACAGGAAAGACAGAGCAAGCATCAGTCATCAACCCCCATCTGCTGACTCCTCCCTGCTCTCCTGTTCCATTCCTCAGATAGCCTCTCCAAACCAAAAGACATAAGTCTCCTATATTTATCTGTCTGTTTAGTGCAAGAGAAGGCAAGTCAGATATACAGTGGAGATAGATAAAGTGGTCTAACACATATATCACTCTCCCTCTCCCCCTCACTCTGCACACAGACACCAATATTTACTGTCAGTACCTGCATTCACTAGCTTTCCCAACCGCTCCAGCACTCATTGATCTGGGTCAAACACACACATACTTTGATTAACACAGCCCTGACCCAATTCTGTCCCCATTTCGTATGTACAGATTCTTTAATTAGTTTAAAACGTACACAATTGTAAAGGGTATTAAGTTTTATCAGTATGGGTGGTTTATTGAGGGCATAAGCTATTTAGTCTGTACAGTGTAAGATCTACGTTCGAATCCGCTTCTCTAGCGATCAAGAACGGTAGAACTAAGTGAAATCACACAGCCGATACTGATTTCTCTACAGCAGTGACTACTTTACAGACATCATTCTAGGTACTCGTAAACTATAATTAACTTACCCAAGCATATGTAAAACCTGAGACATTTCCAGATTGCCTTGAAAAGTGAAAGTTATACAGGCACAGATTAACACATCTGGACGCTTGAGAAGCTGGCAAGGAGAATAGCGTCACTTAGACACTTCAGGCGTTGGTACAAAAGAAGTCCCTTGTATACTGGGGCAAGGAGTAAATCGGTTTCCAAGAAACCTCAAATAACTCCCTAAATATATCTCCAAGAGATATACATTTAAAAGTGGAGTTTAGTTAAAGTAACCAGAAAAGGCAGACAAAATAATGTTGTCCAATACAGGCCTATATATATAGATATAAGGGACTATATATTTCTGGGCGAGTCCAAGTTTGAATTTTGTGCAGATTACAGGTAAGACAGGTTATCAGCCTTACAGACCGATGTGTAATGGCTATCATTTCACGACATGCCCGATAGTCGTACGGTATTCTTGTCTGTTAGACTCGAGAGATTACCTGGACCCTGACTTGGTCTCTGACTCTCGTTTTCTCTCTCTTCTCACTTCTCGCTCTATCTTGACTGCCCCCGAGGGGCTTTAGCCCTCAGGCCACAGCTCACTCTCTAGACTGTCTACGCAGCCCAATTTATATATGTCGAATCCGTGTAAGTGGATGGTGATTACACGAGAGGCACGCTTGTGTGGGCGTTCTCGTGAATCATGATCCTGTGGGTGTTGTCGGGACTCGCTCATGTGAGCGTTCCCGAGGATCACGCTTAGGTGGGTGGCTGATGTTACCCGAGAATCACGCTGTCACTTAATTCACACTTTATCTCGTTATCCACGCTTTCAGCCCACCACACAGAAACCCACGCGTCCACTTTCTCTCGTGCATGCACGCTTTGTTCATAAATAGACGTTTTCACTGGTCTCCTCTTAATACTCTGATCATATTGACACTCTTTCCTCGTGAACTTACAGGCAGTACAGTCATACCATTGTCCCTTCCCACAATATCACACTTAACCCAAATCAGCGCGCAACAGAGATCCATTACAGACAACCTTCCCTGTGAAGACGGCACCTGAATTATTTAGACCTGGAAAAAGTTAGCTGCATGTATTTTACGTGACGTTGCAGAACAGCACCCCTGTCGAAATCAACACAAGACGGTCTGCTGTCAAGTCGCCAGCAGCTGGAATCGAACCGGGTACCTCGGAATTACAAGCGCGGTCGCAAAACCTTAGCAACTGACACAGCAAACCTGCAATCCTATGTCAATTATTTTTTTACACCTCGATGAGGGTTCGAAGCCAGTACATCGTACTTTTGAATTACTGCGGCTCACTTGACCGGACTAGACTCAATATAAATATTTGTTGTGTCATATATGAGTTATGAGTTATTTTCACGGCACTCTGGACAAGTCCATTTTACCGGTGCTCAGATTTCCCCCTTTAGCATACACATCACTGACCTCTCTCTCTCTCTCTCTCTCTCTCTCTCTCTCTCTCTCTCTCTCTCTCTCTCTCTCTCTTGTTGGAGAGAGGACATCACACAGGCGATAAACACCCGGTGACACAAAGTGTCATGATGTGGATGAGGATCACCCGTGGAGAAGTCCCAGAAACCCCTTTCAGCCGTTATGGTCATATCGATGGCTAGGTCACATTTATGGCCCAGCCGGGCCCCCGGCGAAAGCCATTATCACTGTCCTTTGCTTGCTTGCTTGTTATAACCCACTAGGACATACGCAAGCGATAAACATTCCGTGACACAAGAATGATGATCACCCGTGGAGAAGTCCCAGAAACCCCTTTCAGCCGTTATGGCCATATCTATGGCTAGGTCACATTTATGGCCCAGCCGGGCCCCCGGCGAAAGCCACTATCACTGTCCCGCGGTTACTAGTGACATTTCTATGCTGGTTGACAAGACTTCTAGTACTCCCAATTCTCGCATTCTTAGTAGTGATGTGAACACGCTATTCCCACAATCCTCCAACTGTCTTATATCTCACAGTGCATAAACAATGTCGGTCATCAGATTATATGATTATACTGTCCAAGACTCCACATTTGTTTTGGCTTCTTCTGTTCCTTTTCTGGTTTCTTAGGCTAGAGTTTTAGAGAATTCCAACAATGTGTTTCTTCTCTAAAATTCTTAGGAAATGAAAGTGTTAAGAGTTAAGATCCAATATCGTAGCACTCAAGGCATTCAAATAAGTGCCCTTTTTCCATCTTCAGCAGCCAGGAAAGAGTTCCAATTCCAGTGATATCAATAAGTCTGATTGTATATTCGTCTTACCTTTAAATTGGGTGCTTAGCATCGGCCAGATCCCTGAGTCACTTATCTCTGCATCATTGTTTTCAGAGGGTAATCTATTTGTGCCCCTTCTCCCGCACCATTTACTCATTCACAAAGGGTCCTTGCAAATTCTAGTTTGTCAGGCATCATTTTACCCCAAAGTGGTGCAAAGCTAACCAGTCTGTCTGCCTATTTATTTCTTAACACACCTTCATCTACTAGAAAAAATATCCAAAGCAGGCTTATTAGACAGGACCTCTAAAGCAATGTTTGCACTGCATACCTGTCTCCATCTTTCTCAAGATGCACTGTCAATCATTTACAATCACCTTATGTTTATACAGCTGATCTCAAGCCTGCACAAGGCTGCTGTATGGTTTGTTCTTGTTGCTAAGGGGTGACGGCTTCACTGTTTCTATCCCAAACAAAGCGCCAGGTGGTATTAGTTACTGACCCATTGTAGTAAGACACACACTCTGTCACCATACATTTAGTCTGAACATACTAAAAAATGCCTGTTTGAAAATACTATATTCCTACTTCTTTTCAAGTTAGTTAACAACCAACTTGGACAACTGCAGTACAAGCTACATTTTTACAATTCTTTACCTACCTCATGAATTCCCAAAACAGTCATAGGTAAATTTTGTTGCAGTCAAAATCCTTTAAAATTTTAGAAATTTATGACACAAAAGACATAATTCTGTTCTTTTTTTTTTCTTCTTTTTATTTTAATTCATACATTCTACACAAAGTAAAGTCAGTAAAGTCAGTAGATGTGAACCAGCCTCATTGCACATGGTTATAAACCGTAAGTGCTCTGCCACGAGTACGGACAGCTGATAAGAAACTGTCTGCCTGTGTTGCCGTCCGCACGCAACTCCATAGCTACAGCCACGTCCATAAATTTAACCCACAGTGTTAACTTTGGTACCCATTACCTACAGGCTGGGTGAACCCAGGGAACCGCCCAGTTTCGAATACCAGCTGTGGGCTGCAGCGAGTCGCAGCTAGATTTGAAAGTGAGTCTCCTATCGACTGCACTAACGACCCCATTTTACACATCACTGAATTAACAAACATCTCAAACATTTAGTTTATCTCTCAGTAACTACTGCAAGTGATGTTACCTGAGATAACAATTAAAATCTACATACATATGGTAAACAAGATAAAATAAGTGAACCCTTTTTCCACTACTGGCACAACAGACACTTTATGCTATTATAGACCAGCTGGCACTCAATATATGGCAATATTATTAAGGAGCAAAGTTGTACAGGATTTACAAAATCTTTAATAAAATAATAATTTTACAAAACACAAGAACAATCGTTATTGAACTAATACCTTTTGAAATGTTTTTTATTTTAATGCATGAAAGAAGCAAAAGTTCAATAATATATTTTTTTAAATGTTAAATGTATTGTGATAAAAGCAGAGCATTAACATTATTTTATATGCTGGAATTACTCCAGTGCAATGAAGATGATCATCTCTCACCTGAACACACGTTTTTTAGTTTTGAAAATGCAGCCCATAAACAATCATGTGCCATCTCCACAATGAAATTTTAACTGCAGTGTATCCTCACTGTCTTTGGGAATATTACATGGTTTGTCACTAATCTCTTTGATGATAGATAGGTAGGTAGGTTGTACCCCACCAGGACATCACACTAAGTGATAAACACCTGATGACACCAAGTGCCACCAAGCGGGTGAGGATCACCCGTGGAGGGGTCCTGGAAAACCAGTTCAGCCGTTAGATCATATTTATGGGCCGGCTATATTTAGGGCCCCTGGCAAAAGCCGGGGTGGAGCATGAAAATAACCAAAAAATTGCATCCCACAAGTAGACAACTTGTATTAACTTTGTTGGTGCAGGTCTCATGCCATTGTCTAGAAACCATGAAACAGTTTTTTTTTTTAAAATAAACCATAAGCTAATTGTCAACGGCTGTGATTTTGAAGACCCACATCCACAGACATGGCAGTTTGCTAATTGGAATGGCTGGAACCACAATGTCAACTCCTGCAGGCTGCCTGGTGTTGAAGCTAAAGAGTTCTTGATAACCCAGCAAGGAAATGGTGGTAGCTGCAGATGTTTTTGGTAGCCCAAGGGAGAGTACTGAGTTGGATGGCCAGTCAAAGACGAAAGCATAAACATCAGTGCCAGATGTATTAGTTTTAGATGTGTACCTGCAAATGAGAAAATACCAGTGCTATTAAAATTATATCTTAAAAGTTATTACAGGAAATGTGTTTAGTTTTACAAATTTTAAAAAAAAATGTCATTTTGTTTAATCTATATATCTTAATCTTCTTCTTCTAACTTTCAACTCTCAACAGAGCACAGGCACTTGTGAACTCAAGCAATGTGTGATATCACAACCGACATACACTTGACTACAGGTGACTTCATAACAATTGTGTGGTGCCCAGTATAACCGTGCTATAAGTCTATATGGTTGGACAGGGTCCCTGGGAGTTGTAGCTGCTTGAATCTCATCCTTAGATGTTAATCCTACGGAACAAAAATCTGGAAGGTTAACACTTAAAAGTTCTCTGTAGGCATGTTGCAAACTGATATATTTCCACCCTCTACAATGGACTGCAGGTTATGCGTAACTCTAGGGGTACCCCAGTATAACTATGTTCCACAGCTGAACGAGGTTTTTGAGATTTGCTTCTCTCTGATTCTTATCTTTGAGGTGTTAATCTAAAGAACAGAAATCCTTGCTTGGGAGGGGGGGGGGGGGGGGGGGGGGGGGGCAAGATGTTCATAAATGGTTAGATCTTGCAACTAAAGTTTTCAAAGGGGTAAAGTAGCTGTTCTCAAACCAACCACTCCTAGATGACTGAGGAAATCTGGGACTGGCTGCTATTCTTTGTTTCTTTTATGAAACACAATAACCAGTGGGTGAATCTATATGTATCTCAGCATTATCGACACTTGAACGTCCTCGCTGAGACAATAAAATGTATCAACTAGACTACCGGTTTATGAAAATTTAAGGTACGTCTAAAGTGGTTATAGTTATCAGTATCCTCCACTGGTTCAGTCCCTCAACACAGCCAGATAGAAGTCTTTCCACTTCAGAACTGATGTTTGAAATGTCCTGAGTGTGTGATTTGGGTTCTTAACTCATCTCAGCCCAGCTTGTTAACCTGTACCTCTTCTTCTTCTTTTTTCGTTCGCCTGAAATCAGTTGTCTATATCAGCAGTTTTGTCTCTTGTATAAATTTCACTGTCGTTGTTAGTTCATTCAGTGGTCCATAGAGTTTACGTTCCACTTTTGTTCTTTCTGGCCAAAAGGTTTGTCTTGATGTGTCAAATTCGGTGCAGTCCTTGAGTACATGCTCTGCTGTCTGGGGCACCTTTCCACAGGTGCACATGGCAGATACGCCTATCTTGAATTTTGTGTACATGTGGTTACGTAATCTGTTGTGCCCTGTTCTGAGGCGGAGGATAATGACTGGTTCTGATATGTCCATAATAAAATAGTTGTCTTGTGCTGGGGCTGGTGGTTTCCTGATCGATTTAATGATTCTTTTCTTTTGATGGTATGTGACTACATCCAACTGCGCTTTTGTCGCACGTTCCTCTGCCAGTTGATCAGCTTTCTCATTTCCAGGGACTCCACAATGAGACGGTATCCACTGCATTACGACTCTTTGCTGAAGGCTAAGTTGTGTTAGCAGTGTTTGCAATTATAGTAGTTTCCTAGACTGGAGTGCTTCAAGTACTAATTTTGCATCTGTCAGCATTACCACATTTTGTGAGCCAAGATTGGTATTTAGCAGTTTCTCTGATTTTCTCAAACATGTTTGCTTTGTTACTTAGGACCAGTGGGCTCCAGTTCAAAACATTTCCTTATTTTATTATTATCAGGTTTTTTGTTTAATTATGCCCTATCCAGTGTCTGAAACTTTTTTCTTATTTCCTGCTTCACTGGAATTTATTTATTTCGTTCCAAACGTGCCACATTAGTGATTCTGTCAAACAATGGAATTCTCTCTACTTTGTGCATGCATCATTAAACAAATGTGTATAGTTTCTTAGAAAGAATTTTAGTCAATCTCCATGTTTCAGCTGAATGCAGTAGTGCTGATATGATACTTGACTCACTTTTCTTTGACATGTTCATCAGGTGCCTTGCCGACTGGTGTGGGCGGTCATTCCTCTGCACAATATGCCATCTTCTGCAGCATGTTTCAGTTCATGTGCTGACACACCTCCATGCCATGCAACAATAACATGGCCAAAAAATGATGACTGTCTCCTTCAGATGTCTGTGATAAGTAGTCTTCAGGCTCCCACCTTTTTCAAAAACCTCTTGGATGCTCTTTTTGGCTGTCTAAGGTATTTTAAGCACTCTTCAGTAAAACTTTAGAATTTTACAAACACTTATTTGCAGTCTGAGAAGCTGGTTTTATCTGGAGTTGACAAGTAGCATAAATGCATGAGACAATAAAATGCATACCAAACACCCTTAGTCAAAGTATCATTTTGATAAGTCCAGGGCTTTGAACTGTAGATGCCCTCTCCATTGACCTGTAGCCATGACCCCATCTGGCGGAGACGTTCCTCATAAATTGGAGAAATAAATCCATGACTAGGAGGTCCAACATTCATCAGCATGTTGCCTCCACAGCTGCAAACATCATAAACATTTAAATGCATTAAAAAAGGGAAAATGTAACAGTGAAAGATGGAAACAGTAGTGGTATGGATGTAACAAGACCTACTGACCTCTCAAAAAGCATACTACAGGACTTTGCAGAGGGGAGGAGGAGAAGAGACAGACCAAGAAAGATCTGGTTACAGAACTTTGCCAACTAGACAGACCTGAAACATGCAAATCAAATTCATTGTATCTGACCAGCAGAGGTGAAGAGAACTGCACAGAGAATCAACAGCAACTGGTGACCCAGTGACCTGCAGCATTATGGGGCTATGAATATTATTACAGTACTTTCAAACAGGAATATAATGTGCAAGATCTTTTAGTATGTTCAGACCAAGTGTATATTGTATTTTAACACACAGTGCGTGTCTTGCTACAATAGGTAGTCAAATATATTCAATAGAACTGTGATTAATCAGATGATTATCAAATATAATTATTGATTAAGTGGCAAAAGTAAGGCAACTGTTCTGTGTCTACATCAAAAAGAAACTAAATATCCTAGGCTGTAGACTGTGTAGCAACTGTTTGGCAAATAATTTTAATCCTGAATCTAGAAAATATAAACTGCCAACAGACCAAGCAACAGTATAATATGCTGTGATTAAACTATTATAGATATCAAACCACACAGTTGCCTTACTATAAATACCCATTTTATTTAAGGAAAAATACTGCACTAGCAACAGTGAAAGAGGGCTCACTCTGATCAGTAAAATTCTAAGACACTTCATTTTTCATCATATTCTATACTGTACCCAGCCATGCGTTTTGGGGCCCAGTATGGCTAACTGGAAAAGACAGAAAATAGAAAGTGTACGAGTCTAATATGGTTAATTTCACAATTATTGTCTGTGCAGAGAGTCTGGTTTGCCGACTCTAGAACGTGCAACATATAATTGTGACCTTATGTTAGTGGTAGGTTAAAGTGTATTATTTGGACCCAAATTTATTTTGTTATCATATGCTAAATATTATTTGTATTTTTTAAAGAGCTCAAAGTTAAGTTTACTACCTTGTCTTTAAAAAACAAAATTGCCACAAACACACAAAAAATGAGAATAGCTGAGGAAGCGTTATTAAAATATAAATAATTAAAAAAGGAAAACTGTACAATCATGTTTTAAGCTCTCTCAGTTTCTGTCATCACGGACTACTCCTCTCTCCCTCTCCGAAGGATTTAAAATTCATCACATATTTTTTTTTTCACTTTGGCATCCATGTCCACCCAAACTAAAATGGGTAGCAGGAATTGTAATTAGAAGTAAATGCAGCCAGTGAGATATTTACCACATCAGTACTACTACTACTACTACTACTAATCCCATCACCACCACAACAACTAAAGAAACTGTCACTACCGCCTATTTTACCACCTGTCTAGGTTCCTGTAGACAGGGTCCTGAGCCAGAGAAGCCACATGGCTAGTGCTGTCACCAAGGACTGTTCATGTTAGGATGTTTAATTTGCCCCTGACAAAAAAATTACATCACCTTACTGGGAGTCGAACCTGGGTCTCCCTCTGGCAGCCCGACGTTGTAACTACCCGGTCAACCACAACAACAACTACTACAGCTACTATAAGCAGATTAATCTTGTGGGCAAGGCGGTGACTGTGACTTCCCTGACATGGGCAGTAGTGATGTTATTGATGACATGCATATCATGAAGAAGAGTATGTCAAGGGTGGTGGATATGGGAGTGCAGCCTGGAGCACCAAAAACAAGAATCGTTTGATTAATCATCAGAGAATGGACGTCATTAGTGGTTTTTGCGCTTATGCAGCTATCGACGAAAAGAGCCATGTGTATCTGTCCAGAATGCTATGATGATAATTCTTACTAATCAGTAATCTTTCATTTCCATATTTTTTTCATTCCCATACAGTCTTTCAACAACTCTTTTTTTTAACTATTAATTCCAATTCCAACTTGTTTTATTTCTCACATCTTTACATTTCCAAACAGTCTTTCAACAACTTTTTGTCCCCATAACAAAATATTTTATTATATCATACAGCTTTATGCAGATTTATGAGGTCAACAGTCAAAGTTCAGGACACAGCAATGAAAAAAGAAATCAGATCATCAAAAAACAAAACCAAGGTGCCAATGGTGATGCATCTTGATGTGATTATCGCTGGTGCTATGTAGTTCGTGCTTTGTACGAAATATTATATAAAAATACCTGTGTATTTGTTGGTCAAAATTTGAATGCAGTCAGTGAAGAACTTTTGGAATTAGCCAATTAAAAACAAATGAACATTTACATTTATACTGATTTGTGAACTAGAGACAAATCGCGCCTATGCAAAGCATACCAACCAAAAAAAATTAAAGCTAAAAGCAAAAACAATCTATATAAATAAAAATATGAGTAATGGAAAGTTGGCAACACTACCACCCATGTACATGTGATTGAAAATGTACATTCATACTAAGATATCACATGCTTCTTCTTCTTCTTCCTACTCTTTCTTCTTCCATATTCAGTCAGGTAGCCACAGGTTGATGTGTGACAGTTGTACCACATGCTTACTGCACAAATGTTTGTTTCATCAGGTCATTAAACCGCAGCTGCAACTTCCGAGGATCAAACATACTGAAGAGGTGTTTCTTAACCCGGGATTGTGTTTAAAATTTTTAGGAAAAAAACTGTCATTAATGCCTGAGGATTTGAGGCCACATGACAGGTTCTGTCACTCTGGACTATGCAGGTTAGAATGTTCATTTTTGCTCCTGACAGAAATAACTTCCATCACCTTACGGATGATTGAAACCGAGACTCATGCATGACCGCCTATAATTCTAACCATTATGTTTATTAAAGAGATAAATGCAAAATAAACAGACAGAATGGGAAACCCAGTGATCAGAAAACAATGTCAGTCTTCCAGGATGACTGTGCGACATAGAGAATTTGCAGAGAGAAAAAATATCTACCAAACAGTAACAACAGAAACATTTAGTAACATAGTTTAGAACATATCAGTAACATGAAAGTAAAAATGACAACAATTTAAAAACATACATGACAGTGGTGATGAAAATAATCAACTGATATTACATAACAGTAATAATGAAAACAATCAGCGAACATAAATGACAGTAAAATTGACAATTAACAAACATACATGACAATGGTAATGAAAATAATCAACAAACATGCATAACCGTAATAATGAAAACAATCAGCAATATACAAGACAGTAGTGATGAAAATATTCAACAAACATACATGACAGTGGTAATGAAAATAATCAATAAACATATATGACAGCAATAATGACAATTATCAACAAACATGCATGACAGCGGTAATGAAAATAATAACAAACATAAATGACATAATGATGCCTCTGGGAACATATTTACAAACATACCTGACTGTTGTAATAAAGGTCTGCAACAACTCTTCAATGGTCAGGAATTCAGCCAAATGAGCATTCCTTCTAAACCCCCATGAATGCCTATCAATAGTCATAGCATTAACCCACTTGTGCTTCTGAAGAACCCCTGTAAAAGATCATGCACAGATGACTCTCAGTGATGTATATATACACATATATATATATATCCATGAAGCAATAAGTGCTGCATATATTAGCTCTGAAAATATTAAACATAGCGGAGTTCTCCTTCCTACCTTCCTTTTGTCATCCCACTGATGCCAAGTTGTAGCCAAGTTTCGTGGTTGTCTGTATTTGTCTAGCTCTTCTCAGTTGGCATGTGTGGTGGAATTTGGCATGTTTTTGTTTTTTTTTTACAGATTTTAGTTACATCATTTATCCATATCATTCTTTGTCTTCCTCTAGCCTTCCTCTGTGATGTTCTCCTTTAAAAAGTCTACTATGCAGTTTGGTCTGGTCGCATTCTCACAATATGGCTGAATCATTTCATTCTTTGTCTCTCAATGTAATTCAATCATATTCTAGTTTTCTCTCTAATGCTGGAATTCATTGCTTTGTCCCTTCTTGTGTTGTTAGTGACCTTAGAGAGACAGCGCATTTTACTTGTAGTTATTTTCCCTCTTGTATGAAGATATATGACATGCCATCCTGTAAAAGTAAGTGGTAAACGACCCTTTTCATGCCAGTAGCACATCGCTGGGCTCTAATGCTGGAGAATTAAGTTTGGTCCTAGGTGAGGGATTCTTTTTTTTTTTTCTGTTTCTGTCGGGGCATACACACAAAAATTAAAACCAGCCCAATGTGTGACAACTGAACTAGCATGCAGCCTAAGGCTCAGGAACTACACCCCTCCTGGCTAAAAGTCGTTAAAAACAGGCCATAAAGACAGTTTAATACATCACATTAGGCATACATAGACTCAGACGTTTTAGACCAGTTGGCAGTCAATGCATAATGTGGTCAACATCATGCCAACTGTCTTTATTTTTCAGAATATTACCTTGTAAATATTTTATGCTAGGCTGACCTAGAAGTCAAAGACGTTTTTTTTTTTAAACCTCTCCGAATAAGCCTGTTGTAGGGGGTGACTATTTATGGATATTTCTTTTGAACTCAGAGTGTATCTGCCTGATAGGCAAGGAACCAACAGTCTGCAAACAAAAAAGCCAGATCTGTAAAACAGATATGCATGAAAATGCAGGTCTGGAGCAAGACCAAATCCAAAAGTGGATGAACAACCAGAATGTTCTTCCGGAATGTATAGCCAGTAATTGCTAAGAACATAAAGAGACACACTTCCTGTTTTAATCTGATGATCAAGACTAGTGGGAAGTAGTGGGAAGTAGTGGGAAGTAGTGGGAAGCAGTGAAAAGTAGTGGGAAGTAATAAACAATGATCAAGGCAGATAGCTCTTTTATGTTAGAGAGCAAATGTTACCACTCCTCTTTGATAAAAATCCTTATCTACTTCTTTTTCTTGAAGTTCATGCCATGTATCATTGATAGACATGTCTATCAACAACCTTCTGTCTTGTGTACTTCAATCAGTTCTGATACAGATGATCCTCCATGTTGTGATGTCAAACTGTCCAGCATCTTTAGTCTTAGTCTTCCTCTGCCTCTCTTCCCCTCCAGCTTTCCTACTGTCACTCCAGTTTTCTTTTTCTCATCACATGACAAAAAACATGTAGATTGTCTCTTTCTGTTAGATACTACCTCTCTTATTGAAAAAAAAAAAGCAAATACTACCTCTCCTAAAGTGAAAAGCAAATACAGCATCTCCTACAGTAAAAAGCACATACATCTCTTACAGTAAAAAGCAAATACTACATCTCCTACTGTTGAAAAAACAAAAATCAAATACTACCTCTCCTACGGTAAAAAAGCAAATACTACATCTCCTACTATAAAAATAAAAGCCAAAACTACCTCTCCTAATGTTAAATAACAAAAAGCTAATTCTGCCTCTCCTATTGTGAAAAAAAAAGCAAATACTACCTCTCCTAGAGTTAAAAAAAAAAAATACTACCTCTCCTACAGTAAAAAGCAAATACTATATCACCTATCATGGAAAAAAAAGAATGTTCCTATTATTAAAAAACTAAAACAAACAAAAACAAAAAACAAATTCTATCTCTCCTATTGTAAAAACGCAAATACTACCTCTCATATTGTTTATAAAAAAAGCACATACTACTTCTTCTACAGTAAAAAGCAAATACTACCTCTCCTACAGTTTAAAAAAAGAAAAAAATACTACTTTTTTGTAGAAAAGAGAGATATTTTCTCTCCTACAGCTGAAAGCAGCTAACTATCATGTGACCAAAAAAAATTGCTATTACCTCTGCTATGGTAAACAGTAGATGTTACTTCTCCAGGGCAAAATTTCTTGCTTTCACATATTTTAGTCCTAGTTTTCCATTTTCTCCCATTCTTTAATCATGACTTCACGTTAATGGTGAAAGTATTCTGCAGTGCAAAAGTATACTATTTCTGTGGAATTTTATGAGCAACATGTGAAGACAAGAGTAAAACTGACCTGGGTTGAACTTGTCTCCACATGTGTACACATCGCCATGGTGGCAGGAGCAGTTTTTACCCCATCTGTCATTGACTACCACAGTGTCCTTAAC
This sequence comes from Candidula unifasciata, assembly GCA_905116865.2. Taxonomy (NCBI): domain Eukaryota; kingdom Metazoa; phylum Mollusca; class Gastropoda; order Stylommatophora; family Geomitridae; genus Candidula; species Candidula unifasciata. The sequence continues at coordinate 635,206 of CAJHNH020001226.1, read as the reverse complement.
TGGGCTAGAAATTATAAGAAAAACAGGCAATCTTTTCAAGATTTTCACTCTTTGACAACAAATATACTATTTATATGTACATACTTTTTGTTGTGAATTTCGGAACAGTACACAGAATCATATCCTCTTCTCCTGAAGGTATAGCCACCTTGTCCTGGTGGGGGAAGCTTAAGTTTCTCAGTGACTCTAAGTACTAAGCTGGTGGTAGCATAGCTATCAGCATGGGCTCCCATGATGGACGGGTCATAGAATATGGGGTTTGAGCATGTGTTTTTTTTTTTTAATACCTTTATTTGAAGAAATTTCGAGGTCATTTTTTTTTCCTTTGCTACAAAAGTTACTGGGTAATCAGATCACAGAGTCAAGTAAGTACCACATTAAAATTATATGCAAGCCCTAAGAGATGTGAGCCAGTTGTTTCTATGATGCATTTCATTTTTATTCATTACTGCCTATGCTCTATATAAAATCTATTGATGTTATTGGTAATACACTAATTTTGTGTTATTTTGTTTGTGTAAAATGGTTGTTTTCCTTAAAATTTTCCCCCGAAATATCCAAAAAAAAGGAAAGTATAGGAGTTTGGCTTTTTTCCCTGGTCACCAGAGTGAAAGGGTTGAGGAATGAATGCAGACTATTCTCCTCCATGCTTTAGGTCAAATAACACTGTTCAAGATCTTCACATATACACAGACGATGGTTTTTCCCTCTGTATTAGTTCAGTTGTTCATCGTTCCAGCCTAATGATCTCCCTTTCTTTGTACTTCCCATACTAATATTCCCTTTCTCTTCCTTCATTTTCAGTTTAAATATTTGAATTCTTGTCAAATGTTAAACAAAATTTAAAAAGAAACTTTTTTGTACACCATATTTTCTGTAGAAATACTGCAATTTCTATGACTTATTACATGTTATGATGGTCTAGATTTCTAATTTTTAATTTCCTTGAATATTTAACAAATTTTTCCATGCAAATGAAATTTGTATATTTTATAATTTATTCTTATTCTTATTCTTAAAGTCCATGCCATGTAGCCTTGGCAGTCAGTTCTATCCACAACCTTCTATCTCATGTACTTTCAGTCAACTCTGACACAGATGATCCTCCATGCCATGATGTCAAACTGTCCAGCATCTGTTCTCTTAGTCTCCCTCTGCCTCTCCTCCCCTCCAGCTTTCCTACCATCATTTGTACTCCAATTTTCTTTTTCTTATCACATGAACAAAGAATGTAGATTTTCTCTTTGTGACATGGGCAATCAGTTCTCTTCGTGAGTCAGTTTCTTTTAAGACATCTTCATTACTCTTTTTAATCTGTCCACAGTATTCTCATCATTCATCTATAAAACCAAATCTCTGCAGCTTCCAAAAAGGTTTTCACTAATTTACTAACTGTCCATGATTTACATCCGTATATCAATATAGGATATATATTTATTTGAGCTATTCGACATTTTACTTCTTTAACACATATTCTATCTGATGTTATCAGGGTACCGAAGTACTTAAACATATCAACTTGCTTGAGGTTTGTCCTATTTACTTTGATGTTGTATTTCGGAGGGTCAGTTTTCTTTGTAATTACCATTACTTCTCTTCTGTTTTTCTGCTGTTACAATAAAGACCCTTGTTTTCACTTTCCTTTACAATTATGTCCATCATTTCTTGCAGTTGTGTTTCATTTTCAGCCATCAATACTACATCGTCACCATATCACAGGTTGTTAACAATGTGCCCACCAACTGCTATACCTGGCATACAATGTATGGATCTCATTATTATTTCTGTGTACAAATTAAATAATTTGGGTGATAGTACATATCCCGGTCTTGTTTAATGTTAATAAAAATCAATTAATTTTATTACAAGTAGTAATTATATGCCACATCTTGCTATATCTTGACCTTGTTGTCTGTTTTATCTTCCTTGCATGTTTGTGTACTTAACATATCTGATGACTCAAGGGCGTTTTACCTAGTCACTAAAATGTAATGTAACATTTTGATATAGTTTATGTCTACTACATTGTGCTCTCAGATTTAGTATTTTTGAGCCAATTAACTTATAGGACATTTGCCTTACTGTGATTTTAGTTTGGTGGAAGCAGCAGTAGGGTTGGGATACCAGCCTCACACAATGTGGGACTCAAATCCTATATAAAGATCTCCACCGCAGATAGAATGAAAATTAAAATTTTGAAATGAACACTATGTAGTGACTGTCATTATCTCAGCCCTTTCAGAATTTTACTGACATCACCAAGAGTGGTAATTGGCATTGTTGATTTTCCCCCCTCTGGGATTGCAGACTGAAAGATTGATGCCCACTGACTCAAAACAGAAACTATTTAGATGTGAATTCAACAGGAGTAAATTCCAGATATACAGGTCTACCATAATTATGAAGTAACCTGCTGTCCTGTGTGGGCGGAACTGTTCTGCTGAGATAGGCTCTTTAAGTTTGGTTTGACGAATCAAATAGTACAGTCTTTGTCTGGCAATTATATAATAATGTAGACTGTTTGGGGCAAATATCAAATAAACACGATAATAATTTATACACAAAGTGTTTGTGTTTCATGTTTTTTTTTTCAGTATATTTTATGACTCTGCAATGTCACACCTTGACAAGCATACGTTCACATTTCAGTTGGTGGATAACTAACATGTTTTCTAATTTACCTGTCTGTGTACAGCCAAGCCAAGAACTCTTTTGATTTCCAGTAAGTATCATTAGCCACCCAGTCACCATCAGACCAGACAACTTCAGGCTTGTAAGTGTTCACTAGCTCATAGAGTTCAGGTAATGTTTTTTGCTGCAAACCACACACACACAAATTAACACAAATAACCTACATTTTAAGTATAAACATACATAAAAGTAGAATTAATAATTCCAAAACACTATTATCAATGCACAGTCAATATTTTAATTGTCAAACTTTATCACTACATATATATATATATATATATATATATATATATATATATATATATATATATATATATATATATATATATATATATATATATATATATATATATATATATATATATATATATATATATATATATGCCCGGCTCACTTGCTCAGTTGGCCAAACCTAAGGGGAGCTGCAACCGGGTGATGAACTCATTGTGGTCCGGGTTCACGCCCGGAGGGTAGGCAGAAAAGCAACATTTCTCAAAGATTTAAGGTACCTATCATGGAATCAAGGCCGAAGGGTTGCGATACTCATAGTCATAGTTGCTAATGTAAAAATGCTGGTTTTCATTAATATTTACATACTGGTATGGACAGAAAAAAAAAACATACAAATTAGTTTTAAATAATTATTATTTTTCTTAACTAAAAAAAAACTTACATTGACAAAATCTTGAGTGGCAAATCCAGACTGCTTGTCAGCAAGGTACAGTGGATGAAACCATTCAAACAGAGAGTGGTACAGCCCAAACCTCAGATCTGAATGTTCTCTTGTAGCATTCATCAATTCACCTAAAATTATATTTTTGTTCATTTTTTTCTTTCTATTTTGCATTATAGATTGTAGATGTTTGACTATACAACATGTATTCTGATATCTGAAAACTGAGTCAGAAAAACTAGGTTTTTTGGAAAAAGGCAAACAGAGGATGAAGTAATTTTTACAATGATACCTGTTCAACCAATCTGGGTTACAACTGGGAGATATAAAATATTTATATTTAAATACTGAATATTTACGCTTATCACTTACATGGTTTTTTAATCTTGCTTAGATTATATGTTAATTGTAACAAACTGTTTAGATTAAGCTGAATATAATTTAAGTGCACTTTTTGAGAATTTTTTAATACCTTTCGAGTCCCACTGGGCACTTAGAAAAAAAAAATGATGTATATCCATTATGCGCTTTAACATCCCTTCACAGTTGGAAGCAAAGAGAAGAGATGCTAGTTGAACAGCTGCTCTGTCAAAATGTTCAATTACAACATTTATTCTTTTTGTACAGTCCATGTTCTGTAGCACTGGTCATCATGTATGTCAACAGATTTATGTCTCCTATGCTGTCAATTAATATTGATACAGATATTTGTCTATGCCTTGTAGTGACTGTTGCTTTTCTTTTTTTATTATAAGGATTACTTGTTTATGTTGTATTGTCTGCTTTTGTTTCTACAGTTATGTAATTTTTTCCTTATGTGTTGAAAAAAAACTTTGGTTGAGGTTTTTGCTTAATATCTGTGTGACTTTCCTTCTGCCTAGCTTCCTATTTGCTTTTTTTGTGTTGTTCATTCATACTACTACTGTTAGCACTACTAATATCCCTACTAATGCTGCTGCTGCTACTACTTCTTCTTCTTCGCGTTCACCAGCTGTAACTCTGGCATAAAGTTCTGGTTGTTCGTCCACTTCTGGACTGCAGTCCTGTTCCAGAACCTGAGTGTTGCGTGTGCATCAGTTTTACAGTTCTGATTCAATTGAATGCAGACTGCTGGTTACTTGCCTCTCAGGTAGATGCACTCTGACTTCAAAGGAAGCTCCCCAGTTAGTCGACTCTTACGACATGCTTTTGGGGAGGCAGTGGGTCTATTCTTGTTTTCCCCACAACAGGGCCCCAGAACCTACTTGGGGGGCTACTACTACTAATACTACTACTGCTGTACTACCACCCTATAACTACTACTACTACTCCATCTTTCTCCTTCTTCTTCCTCTTCTCCTCTTTACCTTGCAGCATCAAGAAATGAACTGCATTCTAGAATGAAATCCAGTATACAGTATTTTTTTTTTTTACATCTGAGCAATACTGCTTTTTGTTGAGCAGTGGTGATAGCTATGATTTCTTTCTCTCTGTGTAGTTTCTATACTTAAGTTTCTATGTAATTATCCAGTCTATGACAAATACCGGAGAAAATTTAAAAAAATATATTCTTACCGACAATATCTCTATTCGGACCAACATCTTGTGAGTTCCAGTTAAACGAGTATTTAGAAGGCCAGTTGGTGAAACCTTCATGGTGTTTGCTGACGAATACAAGATATCTGAAGAGCAAAAACCATCATTTAAATTCCTGGACCATGGTAAATGCTACTCATTGAAATACACAGATCTCAGATATGATTGAGCTACCACATAACAGTAGTCAGCTTCACATGTTCTCTGTTAATGCTAAATGTTAGCAGACTCTTAATAATTGTATACGCCACATTGTGCTAATGACTTCAGGCAAGGAGCCTTAACCTAGGAAGAGCAAATGCAACTTAAAAACTTAAATATTAAGGCACGGTAGAAGAGGCCCTTAGCCTTCATAGGCAGCTGATCTGGGAGTGAAGCTCAGATAGACAGACAAAGCACCACTCTTTTGATTCAGCAGCTTCTGCATCATGCTCTGTTCCAAGCAAACTGGTGTTATCCTTTGATCCAGCATCTTCTGCATCATGCTCTGTTCCAAGCAAACTGGTGTGATCCTTTGATCCAGCATCTTCTGCATCATGCTCTGTTCCAAGCACATTGGTGTTATCCTTTGATCCATCATCTTCTGCATCATGCTCTGTTCCAAGCAAACTGGTGTGATCCTTTGATCCATCATCTTCTGCATCATGCTCTGTTCCAAGCACATTGGTGTTATCCTTTGATCCAGCATCTTCTGCATCATGCTCTGTTCCAAGCACACTGGTGTTATCCTTTGATCCAGCATCTTCTGCATCATGCTCTGTTCCAAGCACACTGGTGTTATCTTTTCTCTGGAGCAAACAGAGCAGTCCCGGTGAGGAAGCATGCTACATGGCATACATGGTCTCAATAATACTGCCCAGGATTTGTCCTATGGGCTGTGATTTCCCTATGCCTCTCTACAGCACAATATTACACTATGTTATGGAATCATATACAAGTAAAAAAACAAACAAAAAGAATCCATGTCAATCTTCATTAGTCTCAGATAAGGATGAATCTTTTTTTTTAAACAGATGTACAACTTTGGGGTTGCCCATCTTCTTAAACAATTTTTAGAGTTGAGTAGAGCTGAGTCAAGACTTTACATCACAGCACTTGAGGCATTCCCATATGCACTCTGTCCCCATCCTCAGCAGCCAGTGCAGATTTATAATACCACTGGTGCCAGTCGTAGTTTGGTTGTATGTTCGTCTTGCCTTTCCACTGAATGTAGTGTGCCGGCCAAACCCTCTGGTCACACCCAGGTGCATCATTCTCTACAGCCCATAATAATCTAGTTTCTCTTCTGACTTTGTTACTTGTTCCCAAAGGGCTCTGACCATATCTGCCTTGTCATGTATACAATTTTCAGAATGTTATAAGAATGAAAGACAACAACAAAGAGAGCCAGTCCTAGAGTTGGTGACTGACCTAGAATATCCCCAGCTTACACCCATGCATCAAGATCAATAACTGAGTTATATCTGCTACTGGGCGCTGCATAAGTGTCTGATGGCCTCAAGATCTTGGGTCTGAACCTGCACTTTGATGAATTGTTAAAATTCACATTTGTCCCCCAGGTCAGCCCGGGCTAAACAAAAATACCAGGAACTGTCCTGGGAAGTAAAGATGGCCAGCATGATGGCGACAACACGTTCTGATTGTTCTATAAAAATATAAGTTTAGCGCAATATGCCTGGAGCATTCATCATCATCAAGTGCCTTGCGACTGGCGTGGGCAATCATGCCTCTCCACAATCTGTGATCTGCAACTGTGTGTATCAGTTCGAATGTTGACAACCCTCTGTGCCATGACGAAAGACTGTCAAGAATATTCTCACGCTGTCTTCCTCTGTCTCTCTTTCCACAGATCTTTCCAGTGGTCACAACATATTCCATTTTTGCTTTTTTTTCATAACATGACCCCAAAAAATAATGACTGTTTCTTTCTGATGTTTGTGATAAGTTGTCTTCCAGCACTTGACTCTTTCAAAACATCTGGGTTGCTCTTCTTAGCTGTTCAATTCATTCTAAGAATTCTTCTGTAAAACCACATCTCATGGAGCATTAACGGTGTAAAAATAGTCCTTCACCTATACTTATTTAAACTTTGTCACAAGTTAAAACATTTTACCCCACAGTTTAAAAATAATACATAGGGCACCTGTCATCTGCTAGCAGCTGTTTCAGAGCTCAGCTGTAAATAAACACCACATCATATACTGACTGGAGTAGGAAAAAGTAGTACTGCAGTGAAATAATCATATCACCACAAAGTCATGACCTAAACTTGTGTGTGCAATCTTTAGCATCCATAAACTCACAGCTTCAGCCCATGGTCATTCATTCTAATGCTTTTTTTTTCTTTTTACTTTTCTTCTTCTTCCTCTACTTTGTCTTCTTCGTCTTCCTCTACTTCTTCTTCTTCTTCTATCCTTCTGTCAAAAAACGTATATCAGGAGGCCACTAGTGTCTTTATGAATATGATCGTGAAGTCCATAACTCAGGAGGCTGGTAGTGTCTTTATAAATACGATCGTGAAGTCCATATCTCCCCGTGAACCATACAGCTCTGTTTAGTTTTCACTATTAAATAGTTCTAGAGGGACGTTAAAGAGTAAACACAGATTTAACATCATACTGTATGTACAGTATATGCTACCTACCGATTACAAATACATTTTACAAATCCCTTGTTTCAGTTATTTTATTTTATTTCTAGTTTATTTAAAGGGGTTATTCATAGTTTAACACATAAATACAAATAAATAAACACATAAATGCAATAAACGTCATACTTTGCCCCAGAACTTTGGAACAGTTTTACCCATTCCAACGGATCGAAAAATTCAGCAGTGAAGTCTTCGGCAAAGTCGGCGTAAGTAAAACCAGGCTTGTAATTTGTCTTCATGAAGTCTACAGTGTCGTTTGTTTCCTGTCCCTGCCATCTCCACCAGAACCATTCTGAATTAAAACTTGGCACAGAGAACACGCCCCAGTGGATGAAGATTCCTAGCTTGGCCTCGTCGTACCAGCTGGGAAGTGGCCTGGAGTCCAGAGAGTCCCAGGTCGGTTCATAACATATAGTTTGCTGAATCAACAGCCCAAGAATGAGCAAGGTGTACAATCTTAACCCTGGCATTGTCGTTATATTTGTAAATATAACATTTATCAACAGTACAAATTCTCCCAGTTTATATCATGTGGGTTATATCACGTGACAATGTCATGTGATATCTGAATATATCAGACAACAGTGGTTCTTACTGCGTGTAGAAGCGGACTAAGTAACAACAAATCTCAAACCTGAACTGTAACTTCTTCTGATCTTTCACAGTCCTCACCCAGCTCTCACCAGTGTTGTGTCATTTGCTATCGCATGCAGGTTACCCGATGTCAGCACTATTTTGTTTCATAATTCTATATAAAGTTTTTAATTTATTTTTTTTATTGTAGTCAGCTTGTTTGTTTGTTTTTTTGACCATGCGAGTTTCAGTGTAAGTACCCTCCAGCTACACCAGTGTTTCCCAAACTTGGCGCTACCACTCACAAAAAGCGCTGGGACGGGCTTTGGGGCGGTCCTCGGTCGAATTGGGAGGCGGTTCTGCGATGCTTCAGGGAGCCGTAGCATTCCTCATGTGCAGCTAGAAAACAGTGAACGAAACTAAGACGGCAGTAGAGACAAAGAGAAAGAAAGAAAGACTGTTTTACTGAAAAGAAAGCAGTGGATCGAAAATGTGGGAAACGCTGAGGTACATAATCATGAGTTTTTCTCATACTGTGCCCTATCCAATGTCACCGTCTTCTCTTCGCCTCTTATTTGACTGAAACCTCTCTTTCTCTCTCTCTCTCTCTCTCTCTCTCTCTCTCTCTCTCTCTCTCTCTCTCTCTCTCTCTCTCTCTGTATGTCTGTCTCTGTCTCTCTGTCTCTGTCTCTCTGTCTCTGTCTCTCTGTCTCTGTCTCTCTGTCTGTCTCTCTCTCTCTCTCTCTCTCTCTCTCTCTCTTTCTCTCTCTCTCTCTCTCTCTGCCCTCCCCCACAACCACCACCACCATGAGAATATCTTGTGTTTCGTGAGGTAGATTTTCAACTTGAGTCAAGTATAAATAATAAGCAGTGCGGCAAAAGAAAGAAACAAAGAAGTTTACAAAAACTGCGACGGAAGTAAACACTACTGATGAAATCAAGGTCACATAAATAAGATATTTTTACCATCGACCACATAAAGAGACTTATCCTTGTGAAATTTTGTGACAGTTCACAAACTGAGTAGGTGAACTTAATGAAGATCAATATTTTGAAGAGCAGCTTGGTCGCTTGTGCAGTGGGCACAGTCGTCAGCCGTTCGATAAATATGTCAGAAATAGATCACTGTCCTTGAGGGAAGAGGTAGGGGTGACACAAAAAACTTTACATTGGAGTAGGCAAAATCACGAGAAGAGCGGGAGCGTGATTTTGATTGACTTTCAACCGCGCCAGGACATCACACCGAGCGATAAACACCAGGTGACACAAAGTGCTACCATTCGGATGAGGATCACCTGGAGACAGGACCCAGAAACCTTGTTCCATAAATAAGCTGGGTTACATTAGGGACCCCGACTGACTGACTGACTTTCTACCCCACTAGGACATCACACAAGTGATAACACCCGATGACAAAAAGTGCCACCATGTGGTGTGGGATCGCCGTGGAGAGGTCCCAGAAACCGCGTTCAGACAATTGGCCATATTTATGGCCTGCCTATATTGCGGCCCCTGGAAAAATGTCGTCCTAAAAAGGACGAAACTGGACATTACTAGGGACCCCGACACCAGTCAGGGTGGGGCTTTCAAACAACAAACACATTTTTGTCAGACACTAAAACGCAATGCGTTCATTATTACACTGTTTAAACATCATGAAAATCTACTGGAAATTCCTTATTGCTGACTTACTATTATTTTTAGTTTTAGCTATGTTGATGTCAAATAATTTGTCTAACCCCCCCCCCCCCCCCCAACCCCCATCCCCCCTCCCCCTCTCCCCCAATCATCTTAATACCATAAGCGTTTAGTGCAGACGTTGTCTTCCTTGCTTTTGATAAAGTAAAGTAAAGCACACACACACACACACACACACACACGCAAGACTAATAATTGTTCAGTTTGATGAACAAAACACTAGCCCTTGATTCACACGGAGACATCTCTTTTCTCTGATTTTGGTTTAACTGTGCAAGAGTGTCTGATGTTTAATGTTGACACTAAGTAGTGTACACGACTGGCCACTGATTTCCGCTGACCGGCTTTCATCGGCAACGGTCATACATGCGTTCTGTGCACCACACATCCCTTGCTCGATAATTTCCTGGAATTTGTGTGTGAGAGGCCGGGGGGGGAGGGAGGGTTGAAAGATAAAGAGATAGAGAGAGAGAGAGAGAGAGAGAGAGAGAGAGAGAGAGAGAGAGAGAGAGAGAGAGAGAGAGAGAGTTTCTGTTGCATGATAGTTGTTTTATTTTTTGGGGGAAAGCCACTGTGTAACAGTATGTTGATCATTATTTTAATGATAGTAGTGATGATAATGTTGATCATGGTGATGGTGGTAGTGGTGATTATGAAGATGATGATGGTGGTGGCGGTGATGATTATGATGATAATAGTGGTGGTGATAATGATGATGATGAGGACAGTGATGATACATAGATGTGGCGCATGGTTTTTCATGTAGAATAACTAATAAATACGTGTGTGTGTGGGGGGGGGGGGGGGGAGGAATAAAGTAAGTTTGCATTTTTGTTACCCTATTATTTTTACAGATATAGACTGGATAATTAATACAATTGCCAACTAAAAATGAATTAGAAAAGCCTCTGGTACGGCATTTTGATTATCTATCCACCGCCGAGGTCAAACCATCTCTACACCCCCCCCCCTTTTTTCCCCCACCCTTTTCCCTTCTATGTTTGCATTCTGTAGAATAAACATCTCAGTGATGAGAATCAAACAGACGATTGATTGTTGGTGAAATCCCGTTCAAACGTATAGCCATATATTTAATATGTTGTAAAGTAAAATAAAGGACCATTTTCCACGCCTTTAGGCGTATAGGGCATATAGGGCTAGACCTATATTTTTATAGACCAATCAGCACAAGAATGTAATATGTTGACGCTGTTGATAATATTTACTATTCATTGATTTATACATTCCCATCACCAGACCATAAGACAACTAATCAAATTGACCACATATGTATTAACAAAAAGTTTATATCATCCCTTTACGATATTAGAGCTTTCAGAGGTGCCGATGTATTTACTGACCATTTCCTGGTGGTAAGTAAAATCAAGTTGAAACTAAATAGATAAATAACATCTTATAATCATAGAAACCAATATAATGTAGGCTTTCTCAGAGAAAAAGAAATTAAGGAACAGTTCTCAGTTACGGTCTCTAATAAGTACCAGGTGTTGCAGCAGTTAGCTGAAGATGTCAACACAGAAGACTGCTGGGATCAGATCAAAGGAATCTGGAATGAATCTTGAGTAGAAGTTCTTGGCAAGAAAGAAAGGAAACATAAAGCATGGATAACACTAGAAACCATTAAACTGATTGAAGATAGGAAAAGTAAAAAGGCAGAATTAAACAATAGCAAAACTAGAGCTGCTAAAGCTAGAGCTCAGGAGAAATACCCAGAAGCCAACAAGGAAGTTAGGAGGCATATAAGGGCAGATAAAGTGAAATATCTAAATGATCTAGCACAAGAAGCAGAGAAGCAGCAAAAGGAAACCTCAGAGAACTTTACAGTAACACAAGAAAATTAGTAGGTAAATATAGTCAGCCAACTGGATCAATCAAAAATAGTCAAGGAAAGGTACTTACTAACACTAAAGATCAAATGGACAGATGGGTTGAATATTTTGAAATGCTTCTAAATAGACCAGGCCCAGAGGTTCCCCCAGATATCCAGCCTTTAGAAATGGAACTGGATATCAGCTGTGAGATACCATCCAAAGAGGAAATTAGAAAAGCTATAAATCTTCTCAAGGAAGGAAAGGCGACAGGCCAAGATGGTATCCCAGCTGAAGCCATCAGGACCAACATAAACACATCAACAGAATTGCTACATAGATTATTCAGTAAAGCCTGGGAGACCGAAGAAATACCAGCAGACTGGAGAGAAGGATATCTTGTGAAACTGCCCAAAAAAGGTGATCTACAGGAGTGTGAAAACTATAGAGGAATAATGTTGCTGTCAGTTCCTGGAAAAATATTAAGTAGAATTATTTTGGAAAGATTCAAAGATGCTATTGATAAAATGCTAAGAGATGAGCAGGCAGGTTTTCGGTCAAACAGATCCTGTACTGATCAGATAGCCACATTACGTATTATAATAGAGCAAAGCATTGAACTGAACTCACCACTTTACATTGGATTTATAGACTATGAAAAAGCATTTGATAGGGAATCTCTCTGGAAATTGATGGGGCACTATGGAATACCACAGAAAATTATCAACTTAGTAAAGGCAACATATAAAGACATGAAATGTCGAGTTTTTCATGAGGGAAAGCTAACAGATGCATTTGAAATAAAAACAGGTGTGCGACAGGGATGTCTTTTGTCGCCTCTCTTATTTTTACTGGCTATAGACTGGACTATGAAAACAGTAACTGCTAACACCAAGAATGGAATTCAGTGGACCCCTAAAAAACAGCTTGATGATCTGGATTTCGCTGATGATATTGCTCTTCTGTCCCATTCACGGAATCAGATGCAAGATAAGTTAAATATACTTAATGCGAGATCACAGCAGCTTGGTCTGGAAATCCATAAAGGAAAGACAAAGATAATGAGAATAAATCAGGCAAATAGTAATGTGGTTTCTCTTAATGGCACCCCACTCCAAGACGTGGAGTCGTACACCTATTTAGGCAGTAATGTAGATAAAGATGGAGGAACTCATAGAGATATTAAAAAAAAGAATACAAAAGGCAAGAGGGGCTTTCATATCATGAGGGAATTTGTGGAGGTCAAAAGAAATTAAAAGAAATACTAAACTAAAAATTTTTAATTTTAATGTCAGATCAGTATTATTGTATGGGGCGGAAACATGGAGAACAACCAAGGCAATTACAAATAAATTACAGACATTCATTAACTGGTGCCTGCGCAGAATAGAGGGAATAAAATGGTATGATAGAATAACTAACGTAGAACATTGGGAGAGAACTAAACAGGCTCCAGTGGATCAGGAGGTGAGGAAAAGACGCTGGCGTTGGATAGGGCACACACTAAGAAAACAGGAGAACAGCATAACTAGAATGTCTTTGCATTGGAACCCACAGGGGCATAGGAATAAAAGAAGGTCAAAAAACACATGGAGAAGAGAGCTGGAGAATGAGGTTAGAAAGATTGGGAGGACATAGGGAGAGCAATGGCGAAGGATAGAACGACTTGGCATGAGTTGGTTGAGGGCCTATGCTCCATTGGGGGATAGAAAGGCAGAAGAAGAAGAAGATGTATACATGAAATGATGTATAAAAGGAAGAAGACTAGAAGGGCAGGATGTTAGATCTGTATGTGTGACCGCTTCTTAACCCTTTGAAAATAAAGTTTGGGTTCATTCGTTATTTTGAGGGCACCAGACAACGCTTATGAAGTAACTGTTAAGCCCACTGTGTTTATGTGTTAGGCTAGAACCAATCCTCATCAAAATGTTTGATAACTGTCAGAATTTTGGGGGGATCCAGCCGCCTAAGAAGGAAACTGATTATATCACGCTATATTGTATGGCCTAGCAAATGTGAAAGACGGTTAACATCATGTAAATCTCCCCAAACAGAGCTGACTCACTTTTCATTCACAAGTTTGTTGGACTGTTCGACTTGCTGAGGGTTACGGGTGTGTCCGGCTCTGTTGTTTGTTTTCTATGTTGTCTTCCATTTACGTTTTCGTTCCGAGAAAGAGAATGCCTGTGACATAGGTTGCAGCACTCTCTAGGGGGTTGTGTTATAGCCAGTGCTGCGTGTTTTTAGAGCGTTAAAAGCGCTGGTGTGCTGAAATATACAAGACGCGATATCAAGGGCATCCCAGAACACCCCCGTAATCTCGTGCGAAGGTGACAGGTTTAGGAACTGCCAATCAGAAGTGACCTAGTGTGTGTTCAGGTGGAGTGTGGGGAGATTTTCGTTATGTTTACCGTGAAAGGATAACACGTCCAACCCAGGTGGCATAATTTTCACTGGAACATTTTGAGTTCGCAGCCTTGAACTCGTATTTCAAAATCGAAATGTGAATCAAGATAAATCAAGGACACTTCATCAGATGTTCTTAAAGTAGACCAAAAGGTCATCACAGGTGAGACAAGATAGCTAGAATGAATCAAATATATGAAGGGGCACAGATACAAAGATTGGGGAGATAATGGCGCTCGGTCCAATTAGCATTTTCTAGCGGGAGGTTGGTCTAAGGAGCTCCAGTCTTGTTTAAACAGGAATTTACAAAAACATTATTTAATTACTATTATTATTACTACAATTACTACTGTTTTATGCTGACTGATAAATGCATTTAAAAGTATATACAACAACAAAAAACATGCAGTTATAAACTCATACTAAAAAAACGTAACTTTTATAAATAATTGGGAGTAGTTTTATTCTCTTTTACAAGTTTTTCTGAGAAGGGGGAGGATGAAGCTCCCAGCCCCGCGAAGCTCAGACACCCCCTCCCCCACACCCTCCCCCACGGCCCACAATGTTTCCTCCCCAGGTGAGGAGGGGGCTGGGGCCAAGTGGTCTCTATGTTTCGGCGTCGTAGACATACGATAACCTGATTTCCCTACGTTAAACTCCAAGAGGAAGTATATTTTGACATACATCAAAGTAGCCATGTAGACATGTGTACAAGAAACCGTCAGCAGCAAATCGATAGTGATAATTAATGAAGTTGCCGTAAATGTTTCAGGGAAACAACAGCAACAAGCTTGCCGTAAGCACATTGTAAGCAACACAGCGCACAAAGGATGGGGGGGGGGGGATTTTATATATATATATATATATATATATATATATATATATATATATATATATATATATATATATATATATATTCAGAACCATGAGTTGTTAACCCTTTGGCTCGGTACTATGCATATCGCAACCCTTCGGCCTTGATTTCATGATAGGTACCGTTAATCTTGGAGAAATGTGGCTTTTCTGCCTACCCCCAGGAGTGAACCCGGACCCCAAGGAGTTGGTCACCCGGTCACCGCAAAGTCAGGTTTAGCCAACTATGCTAGAGAGCCGGGCAAGGGGAAAAAATTCAAGATGATAGCTGTGCTTACTAGACAACTACGTCAAGCATGACCATGGAGATTACTACTGCTTCCAGAACACTCACACGGGTAGCAGAACAAGCGGCCGCACCTGTGGTAATTGTTTCAGACTCTATGAAAATGCTTTAGAAAATCGCTACAAGTAGTCTACGCTCCGAATGGGTAGAAAGCTGTTAACCTCCATCCTCAGGATTTACACACACCTTGGCACGAGTTGTTGAGTTGAGTCAAGAATTGACATCACAGCCCTTGGGGCATTCCCATGCATGCTCCGTCCTCATCTTCAGCAGCCAACGTATAGTTCCAATACTGATGGTACCGGTCACAATCTGGTTTAATGTCCGTCTTGCCTTTCCTCTGAATGTAGTCAGACCCTCTGATTACACTCAGGTGCCTCATTCTCTCCAGGCCATAACAATCTTCTTTCTCTACTGATTCCGTGGCTTGTTATCAAAGGGCCTTGACCACATGTGCCTTGTCATGTATCATTTCACCACCCAGTGGTGCAAATACAGCCAATCTGTCTACCTGTTCATTACCTACCACGCCAGCATAGCCTTGAGAAATAAAACATGGGCACGAAGGAGTCAATGGTAATGAAAGAGCTGACGAGCTGGCAAGTAATGCACCAATGCAAACAGGAAGAAGCATGGGCAGAGCTGATATCCTCAACACCGGACTGACTAGGTCGGGGATAATGGTAAATCTCTTATGCTAACCCGACTGCGTGACCGAGGAGTTAAGCTTGGTGAAGCACGCCTATGCCGCCTTTGAGGTAAAGACAGATGATACTATAACTGAACAATCAGTAGAGGTACATTGGAATGGCTGCTGCATCGGTGGATTGAGCACGCATGGGGATGCCCAGTGTGCAAAGATGTCGATTGTGATGACATAACATAACATCGTACACAGTGTGTGCACTGCCCTAGCAAGCAAGTTACATGTAGAGAAACAACTTTTAACGTTGCTAAGACTTCTTTTCTGCACTGCCGTATAATAAGATAAATCACGGGTACTCAATCGACATTTTACTATCATCTGTAAAACACTTCACGCACTAATAATTGTTATTGTATTCACCAAAATGATTCAAAATGTGTCAAGTGTACTTTTAAGAGTTGACCGGATAAAAATAGGTCAACAAACTTTAAAGAATTTACTGATAATGAATTAAGTGCTTGTCAATGTATACTCGCACGCCTGCACACACATACACACACACACACACGTACACGCACACGCACCCGCGCCCGCACGCGCACGAACACGCACACACACGCACGCACGCACACACACACACACACACGTATTCACCCAGAAATCAGTCGCTTTTCGCTTTTCTACTGTGCCTCGCTTGCATTCTGTTTGCCTTGTAACCTGATTGCTCTGTGAAGTTTATGTCCAATAATATCTGAAATATTTTCTAGAAAGTTGTCTTTAGTTTTACTCTCATTTGCTCTCGTTTTGTTTTTAAGTATATATCTATGTCGTTAATGTAACTTACCTACTTTGTCGCATGTTATCCTTAATATAGATCTTTGTATGTTGAATTACTTCATTGTCTGTCTTTTATTACCAAAAAATGATATCTTTAACCTTTCCCACCCCCCCCCCCCCCTTTTTCCAGCCACGTCCCTTTTTCAGAAGGTCTCAGATGAAAACATGCCGTTTGTCTTGTTAAGACATCTAATTTAAAGAGTGCCCTTTTCATATTCTGATATTTATCTGCGGAGCCAACGAGAAAGATAAACATCACAGCCTGTATAGAAAAGATACGATATATAATTATTATTTGGGGGGGGGGGGTGTGGGCGCGATCTTCTAATTAGTCATTGGCAAATTATTTGACAAAATTGATTCCTACAAACTTTGTATTATAGATACAACACACAACTTTGTTTTCAAAGATATGAGTGTAACTTTATTAGTAAAGATACACCTTTCGCGCTTGATAGAAAAAAAAATTTATCGGCAAATATACGACTGACACCTTTATTGGCAAAGATACATGTGAAAGTGCCCCTGCAACAGTCCAACTTGCGTTAGTCTCTAATCAGACTGGGTCGGGTGTGCTG
>CAJHNH020001226.1:590391-610391 GCA_905116865.2 Candidula unifasciata | reverse complement strand
TGGTCAGGAGACAACAGTTTTCGAAAGTAAAAAAAAAAAAGTAGAGGTTGCTTTTCCAGGCCTTTATGCGTATAGTGTCGGCTCTGTGGCTAAGTCGATGCGAACGCTTCGTAATGCCGGAAGGCCGGGTTCGATCCCAGCTGCGGGCCATGCGCCTTGCGTTGGTTTCGACAGTGGTATCAAGAAAGCCGACCGTCCAGTAAGCGATGGCAAACTACTGGACGTAAATTTTCCTAGAAAAGCCACACAATAGCCAGTGGCTGGTGGGGCTGGTTCTGCAACGTCCTGTAAAGGATACGCAACTAACCAGGCGTATAGAGTATTTAGGGCTACACCCATATATTTTATAGACCAATAGGCACAAGATGTGCGGCGTCCGTGGCTTAGGCATTGCGAGTCCGACTCGTAATCCAACGTACCGCGATCTAAACCCACTGCTGGCTGCGTGGATTTTTATCATGGTGTGAGCGTCGCAGGTCGACCCAGCCTAAAATGGGTACCAGAATGGCTGTCCTACGGAAGTAAAGACGACCGGCGCAATGCTGACCACATTACCCACCCAGTGCCGATTGTTCTGTAAAAATATGGGACGCTCTTCCCATATACCCGATGCTTCGCCTAAGGCGAGAAAATGGATCTTTACTTTATCTTTAATCGGCACAAGATGGGTGATGTGGTCAGCATCACGCCGGCCGCCTTTACTTCCCGGGACTGTACCCGGTACCCACTCAAGGCTGGGTCAATATAGGCCAGTAAACGTTGGAGAACCACAAAAGACATGGGACGAAAGTAAAATGTATCTGAACACAAATACCTGAGGACAATTATGAACCTTATATGCGAGGAATTTAAGAAAAAAGGGGGGGGGGGGGGCGTGGATAAGAGAAATGTCTCGGTATATTCATCTTTCGTATAATTTATTGCAATGAGTTAACTGTCCACGGCTCCCATATAAAATAAAATAATAAACTTTCTTGTGATACGTCATCATTTTAATCCAAGCTTCCGTAATTAGTCACGAAAATCTACCTCATATTGTTGAACATTATTGAATCGTGCTCTAAACTGTTTGGGAACCGCTGTCGAACGATATGTTAAGATACCATACAAATTAAGGTCAAGTGATTTCACAGTCTATAAATTCACACGGCTGGATCTTCGGTTAGTTATTAAAATATAATGGCAATGACTGTGGACAGATTAGTCATCAAACTCTTTCTAGGGCTGTTGATTCAGCAAACTATATGCTATGAACCGAATTGGGACTCTCTGGACACTAGGCCACTACCCAGCTGGTACGACGAGGCCAAGCTAGGAATCTTCATCCACTGGGGCGTGTTCTCTGTGCCAAGTTTTTCTTCAGAATGGTTCTGGTGGAGATGGCAAGGAACGACAACTCCCGCTGTTGAAGACTTCATGGCGAAAAACTACAAACCTGATTTTACATATGCTGACTTTGCCACTGAGTTTACAGCCGAATTTTTCGACGCTGTGGAATGGGCAGAACTATTTCAAAGTTCTGGGGCGAAGTATGACAGTATTTTATTACTTTGTTCGTTTAGTTTATTAGCTCACTATTCATTTTATATCAGGCATGTCAAACATACATAGTTGAAGTCCAACAGTTGATTCACGCCCAGGTGATCTGATCATCTATCTATACGGATGGTTCAGTGTTGAGAGAAAAGAGAAGTTCCTGGGGGTTCGAAGCGAACGCCAGTGGAAAATCTTTAGTACAAGACAGCCTAGCATACGAAAACACAACATCGAGCATGAGAATAGGGGTGGAGGCGATAGCTGCGGCTAAAGAACAAGATGCATACACATGTCGTAATTGTAACAGATTCTGAAAGCGTGCTAAAAAAAGCGAAGACAGGGATGCTTCGAGCAGAGTGGCAAGCTTCACTGGAAAGGTAACGGGTGGTGAGCATACTTTGGATCTTTTCTACAGGCCTTGACGGCGTGGTGGGTAGTGAACAGGGAGACAAATTAGTTGGATGACTGACTGACTGACTTTCTACCCCACCAGGACATCACACAAGCGACAAACACCCGATGACACAAAGTGCCACCATGCGGATGAGGATCACCGTGGAGAGGTCCCAGAAACCGCGTTCAGACAATTGGCCATATTGATGGCCTGCCTATATTGCGGCCCCTGGCAAAAACCAGAGTGGGGCTTCAAATGACAAAAAATTTCGTCCTAATAAGGACGAAATAGTATGTAATTTTTGATTAGTTGGATCCGCACCCCTGGGCAGTGAATTGATACATGAGAAGACAGATGTTGTTAATGCCTTTGGGAACAAGCAACGGAATCAGTAGAGAAAGAAGATTATAATGGCCTAGAGAGGATGCTGTTTATTAGTCAATCTTCCTTGCTGTGCAGATCGTTCAAGATGTCAGTATTTCTCCTCTTCTTTGTCCAAGATATTCTGAGAAGCTTCCATGATGAGTTTCTTGGGATAGTAATGTGGTAGTTTCCCTTTGAATTCCACATCCACATGGCTTTAGACTACGTCTTCAGCCTTTAGCAACTTTTTCGATTGCTAGGGCAAGTGAGTGCCCTGCTCTGTGATGCTCCTGCTAACAGCAGAGGGCACCCCAGAGGTGTCCACTTATCCCGGCGGATACTCGGCAACCATAGCTGTGTTGGCCGTACTGCAGTGTGTTTACCGTCCTCTACTGCGTTCACTGTCTGTAAATCCTGAATGTCCTAGATGTTGATCACTTTCTAAAGTTTGGACTTGTTCCAGGCTTCTAGTTTTGTATGCACATCCATTTTACAAATCTAGTTTATTTCTGTGCAGATTGTTGCTTCTTTGCCTCTCAGGCAGTGATCTTTTCAGTCGTCACGATATTATGCAGTATAACGTTCAGGAATTTGTTTATCAACCCCTGAACTATATACTTCTTCTTCTTCTGCGTTAATCCGAGATGTAATTGCGTTGTGTCCATTTACAGCATGGCTGCGATAATTACACCTTTCGGCCAACACATCCGACTTCTGCGGGCATTTGTTGATCGCGTTAGCCTATCCTGATAAACTATATACTACGACGCTGAATCCGTTGCCAGAATCGACGCCTGCAGCCGATTTTGCAGTAGATGCTGTGTTTTAACATTCGAAGCCATAGACACCGACAATGGCAAACTACTAAACTGAAAACTATCTAGTAAAAGCACAAACAGCCCATGAATTGTGGTGACTGTTTGCTATATACTAAAGAGGAAATACATATCATTTAAGCTCTGTTATTGTATAAATAATGGTTATGAGATTATCTTCACAGCACTCCGGATACATCCATAGGCGCTCAGATTCCCCTCTCAACATAATTATCAGCGTCACGCGGTTAATAGTGCCAGTCCTATGTTGGTTAACAAGACTTCATGTGCGTCTGGTGTGCTTCTCATTCTTGGCTGTGCCGATCTTTAATCCCAATGTTCGTATTCTTAGCAGTGATGTGGACAGGTTGCTTCCAAAATCCTCAGAACGTCCTATCTCTCGAAGAGCAATGGCAATGTCTGCGTGATCCATGGGCCGGCCATCTTTAGTTAATGCAGCACCTGCCAGACTGTCAGCTCTTTTATTACCAACAACGCCTGCATGCCATGGGAAAGTTTTGCAATAAATAGGATCCGCTGAGGTTTAGAGGCTAGATGCGCAATATTCAATATCTAGCAAGCGACTTGGTTTTTTTTTTTTTTTTTAACAAATATTTCTCTCTGGTAGACAAAGCCTAGAAAATAGGTACAGAATTTGCCGTGAATTGTTGGGGTAAAAAAGTTGTCACTGATAAAAATGACTACCACAGCCTGATTCTTACTCACTGCTCGCCTACCAGCCCGAAGGTCGAATCCGCATAGTGACTGATTTCTGTTTCAAAACTGACTGGCACCCAGATCGACCAAGACCAAAATGGGTACTAGCTAATGTTCTGAGATGTAAAGACAGACAGTGTTATGTTAACCTTATTACCGATTGTGGACCTTTTGGTCTATTTGAAAAACAAACAAAAAATGAGTCTAGCCTGATTTGCTTCATGCGCGACTGACTTAAAACAATGAATTAATCAAGTAATAGAAAGTGTATTGATCGGCACTCATAGAAAGAAGTAGAAAGATAGAAGAACACACTAGACAACATAAAAATCGAAAGCTATAGTTACCGTGCCGGAAATTAAACCTGTCACCTCCAATAGGAATGACTTGAAATAAGAACCTTCAACATGTCACACTTCAACGGCGTTTACTGTTATGGAACAACCTTTGCATATATCTCAACGAAGAAAATTATAATTTCAACAAATAAATGAAACACGTCACTGACAATCATTGAAAAGGCGCATTTTCTTTGCAAAATCTTTATCTTCTTCTTCACCCTTCAAAGTCCTACAGATTCATTGCTGCAGGTATGACCCGGTTCTATTTATATCTGTGATTGGCCTGTGTCCAGCTGGTGACTGTGTCCTAACATAATGAATATTTACAAAGGTGCGATGTCAGCCCCCACTCTTCGAATCCCAATCTGGAGGACTGGGGTATCTATCCTTCGCCTGTTGTCTACCTTTTGATTTGTTAAGATTTAGAAAACATGCTTTAAGCAACGCTAACGTCGGCATAAATCACTAAATCATTCAGAAACTCCAGCTTCAACAAGGTAAAGACAGCTCTAAAGATATATCGCATTTGAAGAATTTCTGACGACTGAATTGCGACTTCATTACACCCATGAACACTATAAATTATTTATTTTTTTTTAATTGTCTACAGATATACTGTATTTGTCAGCAAACACCATGAAGGTTTCACCAACTGGCCTTCTAAATACTCGTTTAACTGGAATTCACAAGACATTGGTCCAAATCGGGACATTGTTGGTAAGAACACTGTTTGTACATTTTTTTAGATCTTTTTTTTTAGAAAATGATATCATGTAACAAAGAGATAGAAAGAAGGAAGAGAGGTAAGAAGAATTCAAGAAGAGCGAAATAATAATTTGATTGACTGTGGTGGTATTAAGTTTAAAGTCAGGAGATTTGAACAAGGCGTTATTGCACACGGTTATAAACCATTTTGACGACTAAATTGTGACTGCTCTACACACATGTATAAAATATACATCAGAGAAGATGGTGAACCTTGAATCCAAAAACTGACGCCACCCACATTCCATACAATTCCTGAGAACATCATCTCGTGACAAAATTGTCTTTCCAGGACGGACAGCTGATAAGAAACTGTCCGCCTGTGCCGCCGTCCGCACGCAACTCCATAGCTACGGCGACGTTTCTTCATTTACCCCAGTATTAACTCTGGTGCCCATTGTCTAGAGGTTGGATCAACCCCGGGAACCGCCAGGTTTTGAACACTGTCCGTGGGCTGCAGCGAGTCGCAGCTGGATTTGAAAGCCAGTCTCCTATCGACTGCGCTAATGCGGCCTCTTGTGGAGGTGGTAATAAAAATAATGTCCGTAATGAATATAGCATAGCAACCGCATATGAGAATCGATAATAAAGACATTGAAAGTGTTACAGATTTTAAATATTTAGGCTGAGTATGACAGTGGCGTCTGCACTCACATACACACATACACACACACACACACACACACACACACACACACACACAAAACAACTTACTAGCTTTAGTAACGTAGAGACTAAATACGACAAAGAACCTATGGTACAGTATTTGCAGTCGAGTTAATGTAAAAATGAAATTATGCATCTTTCCCGTAGCTTAGAGAATCTGAGCTACTGAACTGAATGTATACAGAATATGGACTAAGAGAACAACGACAGCATGCATGATCGGAGCATCGGGGAAAATTGGCTCATAAACAGCATCCTGTACCGATGGCTGAAGTATTTTGGTCATGTTAAACTTCATGGTGGCTTAGAGAGACCGGTGAGGGGGATACAGATTCCGCGAAAAATTGGATACAAGACCTGGAAGATGAATTGGTTGTTAAAGCACACAGGGCTGGAAATCTGGCTAGAGCGAGACTTTACGGCGTGCCATGAGGAGAGTGACGTTCTGTAAACGACCTACTGTTTGGTGATGATGGTGATGGTAAAATCATTGTTGTTTCTAGTATTAGCAATAGTTTTAGAATTAGCATTGGTAGTAGTAGTAGTAGTAGTAGTAGTAGTAGTAGTAGTAGTAGTAGTAGTAGTAGTAGTAGTAGTAGTAGTAGTAGTAGTAGTAGTAGTAGTAGTAGTAGTAATAGTAATAGTAGTTGTGTAGTAGTAGTAGTAGTAGTAGTAGTAGTAGTAGTAGTAGTAGTAGTAGTAGTAGTAGTAGTAGTAATAGTAGTAGTAGTAGTAGTAGTAGTAGTAGTTTTGGTAGTGCTACTATTGGCTGACTTTTAATCAGGCTGCAACTGGTACTGCTAGAATTTTGACTCTTCGTTGGCTACTGAAGAAGGGAACGGAGCACGTGTGGGAATGTTGTGAGTGCAGTGAGGTCAATTCTTGATTGATGCCTTCATTCTATCATCGCGTACTGCTCCTATGTTACAAATTGCAGCTGTTCCGTCTTTCTTCTTATTCTGACCTTTATTTTCCAATGGAGCATTGCTTGTCAGCCAGCTAACTCCGACTCTTCCTATCCTTTGCTATCGACTGCAGCTCGCCCCATGACCTCTGTATCTTTCACCTTCACTTCATAGTTCCCTTCTACGTGTATTTTTTGTCTGCTTTTATTCCTTAATTAAGTGGTGAGAGCTAGCGCTGGGGGAGGGAGGTGGAAGGGGCTGCTAGTTATATCCTTATCAGGTCTCTCTTAGCCGTACATCTTAGTCTTGGTCAAGGTTTCAACTTCAGTGCAATCGGGTTTCCCCATTCTTGCTCCGATCCTATGCCAGTGAAAATCAAATGAAATTTCGGTACTTAATTTATAACTTACCCCTGACGTCACGACAACGTCACGAGAGACACGAAATGTCTCTCACTGTCGCATTTGAAAAACTGGGGGACAGACAATAAGTTCCCAAAAAATCCAGATATATGCTGAAAATTTGGGGGTGACTGCAGTCAAGCTAATCTAAGAATGATAGAGAAACTGGACTAAAAAGGGTACTTAATTTATAACTTACCCCTGACGTCACGACAACGTCAGGGGAGACATTCTCAATAAATTCTAGGGTGTTCAGGTTGTAGTTTCTCTCGATTTATCTACAGCCAAGTTTAGTGTTAGTGTTAGGGTTAGGGTTAGGATTAGAAGACACTAGATGAACACTCAAAAAAAAAAAAAACAACAACAACAACAACAGCACACTTCCACCCCTTTAAATAATGGACTGTCAGGTCAGCTGTGGATTTCCCACGGGCATTTCGTGTTTGGGGTACGTTATAAATTAAGAACCCTAAAAAGCTTAAGAAAATGGGGAAGCAGAAAAACGTGCACAAAACAACACAACGTAACGTTTCGGCCGGGTAGCCTTTTTCAAACATAAGTTAAATACACAAACGTAACAACGAGGAGAGGAGAGTATGTAGATCTCTAAGGGGTGACGTAAGCAACGTTTAAAAAATGTGATGTGGAATAAACGAAATAAAATTAAATAAACAATGGTTACAAAATACAGCCACACAAAAAAAATAAATGCAGAAATATGCGCACGTAGTAAACGCATGTTTCAAAGCCAACAGTCGCCACCAGAAATGCAGTTTGTTGTTGACCGAAGTAGTCGTGCACGTAAAGATGGCTATACACTTACAGAATTATTACATAAGGTATTTCACCAGCTCACACGTAAACTACCGGCCATATTGAATTCCACATTTGGCTTTTTGGCCAAATTCAAAGTGTAGCTCTGCTGCACTGGTCTGGCCAGAAGTGCCAGGATCGGTCCTGAACTCATGGGAGGAACTTACACCGCATGAGCCATTCAAACTCAGAGCCGGGTGGTTTTCTCGTGAGGGGAGACTGACGCGGCTAGAAAAAAAAAGTATTACGCAAATACCAAAATCTCTAAATCTCTACCAAAATGTTTCTAGGTGAACTGATGAATGCCACAAGAGAACATACAGATCTGAGGTTTGGCTTGTACCACTCCCTGTTTGAATGGTTTCACCCACTGTACCTTGCTGACAAGAAGTCTGCATTTAAAACACAAGATTTTGTTAATGTAAGGTTTTGTTTTGTTCAAGCTACTAATAGTTTACGGGTATTTTTTTTTTCTCTCTTACATACTGTGGATTGGATTGGAAATAAAACTGTGTATCCTTAACAGTAAGTTGCAGAACCAATCCCAGCAAAGTTTGTCTCTCTGGTTATACTTCGCTGTTTTTACGCTCATTACTTTATCAAGAAGTCTGGACTTTCGATCCATTATCAACATGACATAAAGCGGTCTGTTGCCAAATAGCCTGCAGCTGAAATCATGTATCTTGGAATTACGCACCGAGTTCGCAATGCACACGCAACAGACGCAGACACGTATTTGAAAAAAAAAGGGGGGGGGGGGGATTTGAAGCTTATAAAATCGTTAAAATAAAAAGCAATTATGCTAGTAATATAAAGCGAAGCAAACGCATTCATCGATAAATTCATATAAAGATAGGAAACACCGGTCAACTACAATGTCAAGAAGCATCACTGACCCTTTTCTACTTGTTAAGGCGTATTGGGCACATAGTGCCAGGCATATATTTTATAAATGGCTTCTATGGTCAACATGTAGCACCGGCGAGGATACTGAAATACTTTGGGTAGATTGTTCACTCCAATTTTTTCCCCGGGCAGCGCCGTTATGCCAAGCTTTTCGATTTCTAACTGCCTAGGGATTTTTTTTACGTCCGTAACAATGCACACGGGCGTCCGATCTCACTCCCCAGAGACCAGGGGGAATTACTAGACCGGAACCTCTAGCACTCGCGGCGGACACCATGCCTCGAGACCAAGGAGCACCCCCCCCCCCCCCCCAATCCCCGCGACATTTTGTGTTGGATTGACATTTAGGAAACTTTTTTTTTAAAGTCGTTTAGATGATCAGACGTTCAGGTAACAGCTCAGATAAGAGAAACAGTCCATTGTTCTTCTTGCGGCTCGTTGTGGACACTATAGTAGAACTTGGTGAGGCTTTACTGTAGCCCTCATAATAACTGTTTTACATTTTAGTTTTATTTTGTTCGTTTAAAAGAGTCTGTTATTTTCTTCTTCTTCGTCTTCTTCTTCTTCTCCTTTTTCTTCTTCTTCTTCTTCTTCTTCTTCTTCTTCTTCTTCTTCTTCTTCTTTTCTTCTTCTTCTTCTTCTTCTTCTTCTTCTTCTTCTTCTTCTTCTTCTTCTTCTTCTTCTTCTTCTTCTTCTTCTTCTTCTTCTTCTTCTTTTTCTTCTTCTTCTTCTTCTTCTTCTTCTTTTCTTCTTCTTCTTTTTTCTTCTTCTTCTTTCTTTTTCTTCTTCTTCATCTCTTCTTCTTCTTCTTTTTCTTCTTCTTCTTCTTCTTCTTCTTCTTCTTCTTCTTCTTCTTCTTCTTCTTCTTCTTCTTCTTCTTCTTCTTCTTCTTCTTCTTCTTCTTTTTCTTCTTCTTCTTTTTCTTTTTCTTCTTCTTTTTCTTCTTTTTTCTCTTCTTGTTTTTTTATTTTTACTTTTTCTGCTACTCTACCTCCTGCTCCTCCTCCTCTTCCGCATACTCCTCCTCCTCCCCTTTCTTCTTTTCTTCTTCTTTTTCTACTTCTTCTTTTTCTTATTCTTCAACTTTTTCTTGAATCTTCCTCCTCCTGTCCTCCTCCTCATTCTCTTCCTTCTTCTTCGTCTCCTTCTCCCTTTCCCCTCCTCTTCTTCCTCTTCCTCGTGGCTTAAGAAGGCACTGCTGCAATAATTTAGTTAAAATAATACTCTGTTTGACAGAAGTGTTGCCTTAGAACAGTTTTTGTTTTTGACAGAAGTGATGGCTTAAAACAGTTATTGTGTTTGACAGAAGTGAAGGCTTAAAACAGTTATTGTGTTTGACAGAACTGATGCCTTAGAACAGTTATTGTGTTTGACAGAAGTGATGGCTTAAAACAGTTATTGTTTTTGACAGAAGTGATGGCTTAAAACAGTTATTGTGTTTGACAGAAGTGATGCTTAAAGCAGTTATTGTGTTTGACAGAAGTGATGGCTTAAAACAGTTATTGTGTTTGACAGAACTGATGCCTTGGAACAGTTATTGTGTTTGACAGAAGTGATGCCTTAAAACAGTTATTGTGTTTGACAGAAGTGATGCCTTAGAACAATTATTTAGAGCACACTTTTGTTGTTGATAGCAAAAAACATTACCCGAACTCTACGAGCTTGTCAACAATTACAAGCCTGAAGTTGTCTGGTCTGATGGTGACTGGGAAGCTCCTGATACTTACTGGAAGTCGAAAGAATTCTTGGCTTGGTTGTACACAGACAGGTAAATGTTAAATTGTATCAATACATTTTGAACAGTAATTCTTGAATGTTGTTAACCTCGTGAATGGTACCGGGTTTTTCGGTATCGTTTTGGAGAGGCAGTTAGATTGCAGGTCTATCATTTGTCAGTGCCATTTAATTTTCCATCTTCTGTCTGTAATTAAAAGTGATTCATAGTTATCGAAGTGTTGACTGATGGTATGGAGAACTTCGTCATTGGTGATTTGTTTTTTATACATAAATAAATTATTTGTAATTGTGACAATATTGCTCTTTGTCTCTATACGACTGTTCACTTATGAGTCACGAGATAGGGTTTAGTGTCAGAAACTTGTCAGTATCTTTCATCCTAGTTCTAACAGCATCGACTATATCAACTCTGTCCGTGTTTCTTCCTGCATGTATTAGGGCAGTAGCTCTTAGCCTTCCTAATGCCACGACCCTTTAATGCAGTTCCTCGTGTTCTGGCGACCCTTTAATACAGTTCCTCATGTTGTAGCGACCCCCCCCCCCCACCCCACACCCCTCTGCTGTGATGTAAAGTGTACAAACACAGGGAAATAGTCAAAATACTGACGAGCAAATGGATCGTTCTGTTTGTTGTCGTAGCTTCTCACTGGTCGTTTACAACACGCTCGAGACTGACTGTCATGACAGGACAACAGCTAGACAATTACTCCAGTTACCTTTTAATCTGATAGTACCTTTCCTGCAGAAATCTTACATCTAGATCACAGCAGCACAAATGTTCACAGTCACTCGTAGATATACGTCAGAGTCTATTCTCTTCAGGCATCCCTTGCATTACAAGTCTTCGTTCCCTCAGTTGACAATCGAGATTCACCGCTCCCTTTAAGCTACCTCTCTGTCTCACGATCAGACACCAACTCCCTTGTCTCCTCTCTCACCTTTAAACCTTCGGTTCCATATCACGGGTTTTCTTGCAACCGTTCACACAAACTCGGAAAACTCTAAACACACTTTTTCTACGTTTCCCTCTTTTATCTGGCGTTTTGACCTTACCGACTTGATTCTGGGAACCCCTTAGGATTTCCCATCATTACAGTAATTCTCATTCCGCTGGCTTGAGAATCAACTGAACACACATGTCGTCATTGTAACTGTCTCACAGAGCATGTTGAGAAAGGTGCAGAAGGCATGCTCCGTACAGAGTGCCAAACATCGCGTCAGAGGGCTTGAGTATTTAGCGTCCTTTTGATTTTTTTTTCTCTAGATGATGCCGGTCTGTTGGGAAACGAGCAGGCAGATAGATTGGAAAATTCTGCACCTCTTGGTGATGAACTGATGAATGATAAGCTAGATGTTGTAAAAGCCCTTTAGGAGCGAGGGAACAGTGCGGAGGCACAGATAGATCATTACCGTTTGAGGAGAATGGCGATGCGAGAAGCTACGAGGGTACCTGACCGACGCTCAACACTCAACGAAAGGCGAGACTGATATACAATCAGACAGTTACTTGGGCTATCCAGACTGGAACTCTTTACTTGCTGCTGAAATGGGGACGGGGCATTTATGGGAGTGTCCTGAGTGCTATGATGCCGATTCTTAACTCAACATTCAACACATTCGTTTTCTTCAATAGTGTTCATAAATGAACAGTAATTATCCAACCGTGACTAAATTTTTCTAGTTTTATGTAAATAGCGTGTGTTTGTGTATACTATATTTTTCAACGAGTCATAACTTGTAAGATATATGTTTTCATTGACAATCTCCAGCCCAGTTAAGGACACTGTGATAGTCAATGACAGATGGGGCATAAACATTAGCTGCTATCACGGTGATGTATACACTTGCGGAGACAGGTATAATCCAGGTCAGTTTTACTCTTGTCTTCTTTACCCTTGAAATGTCATTCAATTATAAAGACCCTTTGAAAGCAAGTGGACAACACGGAAGAGCTAACAGATCATCGCGGTCTGGAAGGAATGATATGAAGGACAGTAACCAGTAGATCTCGTCTACACTCAGACCTTGACTGCAACTGGCACCATTCATTACTGAACTTCTGGCTTAGCTGGAAGTTCCCGTGGCGGAGCGGCTAGACGCTCGCCACGGATCGGAAGGTCGTGGGTTCGCTTTCTGGCGGAGCCGGACTTTTGTCATAAATGACTTTGGCTCTCGGGTCGACCTAGCCTTGAGTGGGTACCGGGTGCAGTCCAGGGAAGTAAAGGCGGCCGGCGTGATGTTGACCACATCACCCATCTTGTGCCCTATGGTCTATAAAAATATAGGTCTAGCCCTATATGCCCCATACGCCTAAGGGCGTGGGAAAGGGTCCTTTACTTTTTATTTTTTCAACTCTGGCTTAGCTGTTAAAGATGAACATGGGAGGATTCTGGGAATGTCTTGGGTGTATTATTGTCGGATCTTAACGCAACTTAGTACTATACAATATATATATAGGGTAATTTAAGGTGTTGCAGCAGATGTGTGAGGAAGGATCGAAAGAAAAAATTGGGGGCAGGGAGGGAAAAAAAAAAATCGTCGGTTTTAATGATCATGCGGGCAATCTGACATATAAATACCCTAATACAGCGGTTCTCAACCTATGGGTCTCGACCCATTTTTGAATGTAACGACCCTTTCAAGAGGTCGTCAAAGACCATCGCAAAACACATTAAACTTATGAAGTAACAACACAAATTATTGTACGGTTGATGGGGGTGGGGGGGGGGGTGGTGCCACAACATAAGGAACTGTATTGAAGGGTCGCCACAAGATGAGGAACTGCATTAAAGGGTGGCCACGACACGAGGAACTGTATTAAAGGGTCGCCACAACATAAGGAACTGTATTAAAGGGTCGCCACAACACGAGGAACTGTATTAAAGGGTCGCCACAACATGAGGAAATGTATTAAAGGGTCGCCACAACATGAGGAACTGTATTATCGTGGCATTATGAAGGCTGAGAGCTACTGCCCAAATACATGCAGGAAGAAACACGGACAGAGTTGATATAGTCGATGCTGTTAGAACGAGGCTGGAAGATAATGACAAGTTTCTGTCACTAAACCCTATCTCGTGACTCATAAGTGAGTTGTGGTCAAACGCGTATCTATTTTTGTTTTTTTTAAAGTCGGGAGAATGGCCTCTCCTCACTTTGAAGAAATCTAGCACTGCATAACGATATCGCATCTAGCATTAGCAATCTCGCTGCCCCACTCAGACATCGCTGTCCCACACATACATTGCTGTCCCACACAGACATCGCTGAAATGCCTGTAAATGATCTGTTACAGGGGTTCTTCAGAAGCATAAGTGGGTCAATGCCATGACTATCGATAAACACTCCTGGGGGTTCAGAAGGAACGCTGCCTTGTCTGACTACCTGACCATTGAGGAGCTGTTGCAGACTTTCATTATTACTGTCAGGTATGTTTGTGGATACGTTACTACAGACTGTGGTTTTATTACTGTCAAGCATGTTTGTGGATATGTTACTACAGACTGTGGTTTTATCACAATCAGGTATGTTTGTGGATATGTTACTACAGACTGTGGTGTTATCACTATCAGGTATGTTTGTGGATATGTTACTACAGACTGTGGTTTTATCACAATCAGGTATGTTTGTGGATATGTTACTACAGACTGTGGTGTTATCACTATCAGGTATGTTTGTGGATATGTTACTACAGACTGTGGTTTTATCACTATCAGGTATGTTTGTGGATGTGTTATTACAGACTGTGGTGTTATTGCTGTCACGTATGTTTGCGGATGTGTTATTACGGACTGTGGTGTTATTACTGTCACGTATGTTTGCGGATGTGTTATTACAGAATGTGGTGATATTGCTGTCAGGTATTTTTGCAGATATGTTACTATAGACTGTGGTGTTACTACTGCAGGTATGTTTGCCGATATGTTACTACAGACTGTAGTGTTATTACTGTCAGGCATGTTTGCTGATAGGTTACTACAGACTGTGGTGTTATTACTGTCAGGTCTGTTTGCCGATATGTTATTACAGACTGTGGTGTTATTACTGTCAGGTCTGTTTGCGGATATGTTATTACAGACTGTGGTGTTATTTCTGTCAGGCATGTTTGCGGATATGTTACTACCGGCTGTGGTGTTATTACTGTCAGGCATGTTTGCGAATATGATACTACAGACTGTTGTGTTATTACTGTCAGGTATGTTTGCGGATATGTTACTACAAACTGTTGTGTTATTACTGTCAGGCATGTTTGCGGATATGTTACTACAGACTGTGGTGTTATTACAGTCAGGTATGTTTGCGGATATGTTACTACAAACTGTTGTGTTATTACTGTCACGTATGTTTCCGGATATGTTACTACAAACTGTTGTGTTATTACTGTCACGTATGTTTGCGGATATGTTACTACAGACTGTGGTGTTATTACTGTCAGGTATGTTTGCGGATATGTTACTACAGACTGTGATGTTATTACTGTCAGCTTTGTTTTCGAATATGTTAGTACAGACTGTGGTGTTATTACTGTCAGGCATGTTTGCCGATATGTTACTGTCAGGTATGTTAGTATACTTGTTGCTACAGACTTTAACTATTACTGTCAAGTATATCTGCCCCATTTCAGTGTCTCCTTCGTCTCCCATATTGTATCTACTTAGATCCCATATCATTATCAGCTCCTTCTCTTTTTCTCTCTCCCTGCCCCCCCTCTCTCTCTCTCTCTCTCTCTCTCTCTCTCTCTCTCTCTCTCGCGCTCTCGCTCTCTTTCTCTCTCTCTCTCTCTCTTTCTTTCTCTCTCTCTCTCTCTCTCTCTCTCTCTCTCTCTCTCTCTCTCTCTCTCTCTCTCTCTCTCTCTCTCGTTATCTTTCGTAAATTTCTTTTTATTTAAAATTTCTTTCTCGTGCACCGTTCAATGTCTAATTGTAAAACACTGATACAATCAGTGTGACGAGTAAAGTATGGCTTTATCGAGTCCTCGTCGAGACAGATGACATGAAAGTCGTAAACTTATCACAACAATTAAGAGTAGACAGTCAATATTTTTGAACATGTTATGAGAAGGAAGGGACTGGAAAATTTTGTAACAACTAGCAAGAATGATGGAAAGGAAGGAAGAGGACGGCAAAGAGATGAAGACCTGGATGGTCTGCTAAATGGATGGGGTGAGACAAAAACATTGAACTGACTGATCCATGATTCTGGTGATCGTGTGAGATTGTGTAACATGATAGCCTACGCTTTCCGGTACGGCACATGATAATGAGAGTTTAGTACATTCAACACAACTATCGTATCATTCCCGTCGACTACCAGCTGATCTTAAAAAAGCAAAAGACTGCAAGTCTAGCTTCATAAGTCCGATGCGCCACTGGAGCCAAATGGCTGCTTTACTTGTGTAATATCATCCTATAGATACTACCACAGAACCGTATACTCTACAATTATTGGTGTGTATCAGAAGTTTTTGTTTTCCAGACAGATTGTTAAGGGCCGCCCATTGGCTCACAACGTTATGGTCTTTCTCCTCTGATCGAATTAACACTGCTGGAGTCCTTTTCAGGGTTTTTTGTGATGAGCTATAAAAGTAAAAAGTAAAGGACCCTTTTCCACGCCTTTAGGCGTATAGGGCATATAGGGCTAGACCTATATTTTTATAGACCAACGGCACAAGATGGGTGATGTGGTCAGCATTACGCCGGGGCGAGCTATGCTATACCTTTTTATTTCGAGCTCATGAACTAGTCACAATTATAACCTTAATCTCCCCCTTCGGGAATGCTGGTGGAACGTTTTTTTTTTTGTTTTTTTTTTGTTTTTGTTTTTTCTAAAAAACTGATGATGGTGATGATGATGAAGGGTTGCTGTCTACTTGTCACGATATTTAGTTTCTTTCTTATACAGATTTTGAAAAATCCCTGTTTGTGTTGGGGATTAGAACCCATATCCCATAGTGTGTCAAAACTATGATTTGAATCTCTCGATCACCTACTCACAAAAGTTCTTTAAAAAAACTGTGTTATTAATCGCACTTGTATTGATCAAAAGAGATTGGCTAATAAACAGAATCAGGTCTCGGAAACTGAAATATGTTGGTCATATCAAGCGCCATGACGGATTGAAAAAACAAAATAATAGCAGAAATCATAGTACCAGGAAGAAGGGGCAGGGGCCGACCAACACGAAGATGGGCACAGGATATAAGTGACTCCTTGAATATGAAAGAACACGAGGCGGGAGAGCTGGCGAGAGACCGAGTTTTTTTCAGGCAGACCGCGAGGAGAGCGATGTTCTGCAAAGGGCCTTCTTCATGATGATTTTGATGTAGTACCGTTGAGCTGAGCACACCGTGCAACACTCTGAGACGGGAATTTCATGTGGAGTGTGTTTGACCGTGCGTAACGTGCTTGAGAGCTGCAGATTCAAAACATGGTAGATGGTCTTTTTTCAACAGAGCTGATGGAACCTTATGTATTATTGCGTGTGCGACTGCTCATTCTCTTTTTTTTTAAATTACTGCTTCTATTATCGAATGAGGCAATGATGGGTGTTCTGTAAGGTTTTCATTGGCGCACAAATTGAGCAGTTATGGAATGGCTCAGTTGCCATGAAGTCTGAACTTAGATTCACATTTGCACTGATTGAATTGTTTGTAATATCTGCAGCTGTGGAGGGAACATGCTGATGAATGTTGGACCTCCCAGTCATGGGCACATCACTCCAATTTATGAGGAACGTCTCCGACAGCTGGGGTCGTGGCTAAAGGTCAATGGTGAGGGCATCTACAGTTCAAAGCCCTGGACTTATCAAAATGATACTTTGACTAAAGATGTTTGGTATGTACTGTTTCACACACTGAAGTGTTAAATCATTGTGTGTGTGTGTGTTTTTTTTTTTTTTAATTATTTATTATTACTATTATTATTATGCAGTAATAGTTATTTATAGGAAGCCGAAATTAATTTGGATCTCAGCGCGGGTTTTTTTTTTTTTTTATTAAGTATCCAGAAGCTATGAGTTGTTAACTCTTAGGCTCGGTATTATGGATATTGCAACCTTTCGGCCTTGATTCCATGATAAATACCGTAAATCTGGGAAAAATGTGGCTTACAGCCGGGCGTGAACCCGGACCACAAGGAGTTCGTCACCCGATCACAGCGCAATCCGGTTTAGCCAACTACGCAAGCAAAATGTGTAAGGCCCCCCCCCCCCCCCCCCCATCCCCCCTCCCCAAAGTAGCACTGGTGAAAATGTGGAAGGATTGTCAAAATAAAAGTATCTAAATGCTAAATATTCTCGCAGATGAAGATTATTTAACCTTCAAATTTGCTTGGTAACAGCGTCAGTAGAGTAAGGTGAGCACACTTCTCTCATTAGAATTATTAACTATAAAGTTTTAATAATTATCTAGTGAACTGTTAAATGAGTTCAGGTTACAACAAAAAAGGTATTGTCCCACACACACGTTTAAACGAGCTCTCTCTCTCTCTCTCTCTCTCTCTCTCTCTCTCTCTCTCTCTCTCTCTCTCTCTCTCTCTCTCTCTCTCTCTCTATTCTGCGGGTTAAATATTTAACTGTATGGTTTAAGATCCGTTAATAAATTACAAAGAAACAATCACAAAGGAATTGAAATGGGAGTGACGGATTGAGGAAGAGACAATGTTCAAGAATAATTCTACGAAGAATGTTGGTGAGAGAAGACATAGGTGATGGATCTAGCTTAGAAATGTAGTGGAAAACTGCACAAGATAGAAATGAAAGAGTTCACCGTGTGTCTGCATTGTGCGACGTTAAAATGCATAATAACTGGTTTATACAGCTGTGTATATATATATATATATATATATATATATATATATATATATATATATATATATAGATATAATATATATATATATATACAGCCAGGGGCTGTTAGGGTTGGTTCTGCAACGTCCTGTAAAGGATACGCAACTAACTTATATATATATAAATGTTAGTTGCGTATTTATATATATATATATATATTTATATATATATATATATATATATTATATATATATATATATATATATATATATATATATATATATATATAAGTAGTTGCGTATCCTTCACAGGACGTTGCAGAACCAACCCTAACAGCCCCTGGCTGTTGTGTGGTTTTTCTAGGCAAATTTACGTCCTGTTTCTCGATGAATCTAGTACAATGTGTTGTTCGAACAATATGTCTGACGGTACCATTATTTCCTCGGTCTTGGACAGGCTTTTCCCAGGCATCACATCTCGCAAATGGTGATTTTGCGTTCATAGGCCTTAGATAGTGTCCATGTTTGACACTGGTAGCTCAATGTTGGAAGGAATATGCTGTTTATAATTTTTTTTTTTTTTTTTTTGGTACTTATTGTTCTGTTTGATGTCTTCCTAATAGTGATAACTGTCATTTAAGTAAACTTGCCTTCTGACGTCTGGTTTCTATTTCTCTGTCAGTTCTGCCATCTTTTACTGATATTTATATTTAGGACAAATATTTTAACACTATGGCCAATCACTATTGTGAAACAAAATGTTATTATATCTATCTGAAATCGTTTCATTTATGTAAATATGTTTTCCATTTGCAGGTATACGACTAAATCTAGTTCGTCAGGCACTGATGTTTACGCCTTCATCTTTGACTGGCCATCCACCTCAGTACTCTCCCTTGGACTACCAAAAACATCTGCAGCTACGACTATTTCCTTGCTGGGTTATCAAGAACTCTTTAGCTACACCACCAGGCAACCTGCAGGAGTTGACATTGTGGTTCCAGCCATTCCATTTAACAAACTGCCATGTCTGTGGATGTGGGTCTTGAAAATCACAGCCGTTCAAAATTAACAGAACAGTTTTTGTCTATCATGTGCTTTTTTATGTATATGGATTTTGATTGTATGCTTATTGTCATTTCTAACAATTTCCCATATAATTTAATTGTCAGGCACTGTTAACATAGAAAGGTGAATACAAGAAATAAAATATATCATTCACACTAGAAGAGGACAATCAATATTTATTCACTTATTCTAAACAAACTGACATAAAAATAAATATTTCCCACAAATCCACGGTCTTCTCTGGTTAAACTGTACATCTCATGACCAAGAAGTTCAAGGTCAGCATGTGCTAACATGAAAATGTTATGTTTACCCGAGACTTCTTTTGTTTGCTATTGTTTCTAAACGGTCGGCTCTTAATACTACTGTCGAAACCAGCGCAAGACGGTCTGCTGTCAGTTCGCCTGCAGCCGACATGTAAGAATCATAAAGCGTGTACGCAACGCATTAGCCGCAGGTGTACTAACTGTGATCTTATACAATTATTCGCTGCATTTATTACACGTTTTCTTCAATATATTGATCTATAGCTACGGGTATAGTACAAGGAGGCAACAAATCAATAGTAGCTGATATTAGGTTCTCCGTCACTCTATTGCCGGGTTGTAGCTTACTGTCGAGGTTTTCTTTGTTTAATAGCGACTTATACAACTGCCGGCTTGCTAGGCACGTTGCAATTTGGGACGGAAACCACCGTTGTGTAGCGGCTAGACACTCACCAGCAGATTGAAAGATCATGGGTTTGGATCCTGAGAGAGTCAGACTTTATTTAAATTTGAAGAAAAAAAA